>VUJU01000275.1:0-51097 GCA_009835225.1 Aphis craccivora
GATAATTATATTTCTTATTTGATTATCTAATATTAGTAATGTAGAGTGTATATTTTGCGTATACCTACCTAATAATAAAATTTGAAAATATTTCTAAGTATATATTTATCTTTATGTTTAAATTGATTCGTAAAAGTAAAATATGAGCATATTGAATTTGAAAATTTCATTCTAAAATAGGAACACAGAAATTATTCTAAATATATTGTCAGCTGCTGTATGCTTTTAATTCACTGAATAACTGTCAAATATTTAATCTTACAGCCAGATAACGCTTTATCGAAAATTGAAAAAAATCTTATTTAATATTTACAAAACATCTGTTATCTAATTTAAATCTAATGGGTAAAATAAATTTAACACTAAAACGTAAATATTTTTTTGTAAATAGAATAAGTTGGTAGTTTTGTTTAAAAAAATTGTTTTTTGTTTAGTTAAAGTAAATAAAAATAAAGTAATAGAATAAATTGGGATTTATAAATCTGAGCATTGTGTGTCGTGACTGCCGCCGTGTGAATATCGTGTTTGCAAAAACGGACTTGCTAATTTGCAAACAGGATCCTGTCCCCCCAGTGCGTTTTTGCACTTATCCGGACGCCGCCAGACAGTTTTGTATGTATCCACGAGTTGACACTGCAGAAAGCTGTATAAATCTCCGTACGTCTTACCCCTTATTGAATACATTGTTGTAGTAGGACAAAATGACACGGCACTATCCCCATATGAAGAGATGGATGTTATTACTTGTTATACGTTTAATGGGATTTAATTTTACATCGACTGTGTATTTCGTTTATTTTTTTATAAATGTTCATTAAAATATTTATCATATTACATTCAATTATATTATTTTACATTGATGTTGAATATTGATAAAAATTTGTTCATTTATTTAATAAT
Organism: Aphis craccivora; assembly: GCA_009835225.1. Lineage (NCBI taxonomy): Eukaryota > Metazoa > Arthropoda > Insecta > Hemiptera > Aphididae > Aphis > Aphis craccivora. The sequence continues at coordinate 901 of VUJU01000275.1, forward strand.
TATTATGTGCCACGTAATTATAATAATAATGAAGCTTGTTATAAAGTTTGGGTTGGTTAATTGAGTAACCTCTTCAAATTAATTTTTAATTTTCTAATTATTTTTATTTATTCATTCTTAAATAAAAATATTCCATGATTTATGATGTAAAATATTATTAGAAGTGTACCGTACACATATAATGTATTACGATAATAGAATGTATAATCGATAATTCAATAACAATTGTAAATAATAATAGTATCGTGTATTTTGAATTAAAGGTTTTGTTTTTGTTTGCTGAATCATTTTTTTTCAATGGTTTTATTCTATAAAGTAACCCTTTAATGAAAAATGATCAGGATAATCCTGCAGAGTATTGTTAATGTGCGATGAAATGTTATGCAAATTATCATAATAGGTGCCACCGCACTGACTAGAGACCACTCCCATTTCAATTTTCTCAATTACTCAACCGAAACGTACAGTATATTGATGATAGGAGATTTTTGTCAGTTGTGTCAATATAGCTGCATTTAACGTAGGAGTGTTAAGCTAGGTATGCAGGTGGAATTTATCAAACCTAATAAAAATAAATACCATGACTTTAAAAAATATCATATTTTTGCATTTAGAATCTATAGTTGATATTAAATGTATACATATCTATCCGTATATTTATACCCTGTTAAACAAACTTATAACCGTGTTGCTGCATAACCAAATATATTTATAATATGTGTTTTAATATTTAATATCTTAAAAATGCGTTCCGAACACGTATTGAACTGCTATTATGTTATTTAATTACATTATTATGGCATAGTTTAATGTAGTTTAATACTTAAAAAATACAGGTAGTGCGTGTAAGTATGTAAGTTATGACTTATGAGCAATTCAATTGAAATATTGTTGATTAATTTAAAATGTTTGCAGTGATAAGTGCATATAATATATTCCTTTAAAAATGTCTCGTTTATAGGTAGGCACTAGGTGTAGTAGGTACGTAGCAAAATCGCAAGGTTGTCAAAATAATGTTATCAGTGAATACCATAAATACCATATATAATATACACACACACACACACGCATACACACGGTATAATACAAGTATTATATAGGCGTCTGAAACGTGTTGGGAATTCGAAACATTTTATTCGAGATTGAACTCATCCAGATTAGTTCATTCACGTGACACTTTTGAGACCTAGAGACCTTTGTGAGCGTCGCCTCCACTGCATAATATAATATAATATTATATAATACACGTCGAAAATGCAATTCATATTATTCTTCCTCGGGCGTCGTCCACGCGCATAATAATAATAATAATAATAATAACAAAACGATATCGCGTATTATTTCGTTATGTTGTTGTTGTTATTATTATTATTATTATTATTGTATCATTCGCCTCCGGAGGATTTCCGCCAGACGCTATACTACCAGACACATCTCGCGTTTTCCGAGAGCACCTTAACTTTGACAACGATATACCCGCTGCTGCATAGCAACCGTCGTATAATATGCCTTGGTTCGCCATACAGTTCATCATTGTACAACACATCTGTTTCACAACTCGGTGGCCGGCGGCTGTGGCGGCGCAGGGGCGGAAACGGTTTATTTTTGACCTCTCTGCGTGTACATTATTATAATTTATTATATTACATACGTATAATAATGTATATATAATACATAATATACGTCGTCTGTCGGGTAAAAAGGAACGATTAAATAAAACGCGAGCTTAGGATTTTTGTCAAAACACGCGTGTAAAGAGCGGGGTCGTTTTGTCTAGCTGTTTATCGTTATTGCAGCCCGTTTGACCGTAATTAATAGCAACGTGCGTGAATCGCTCTAATAAAACTGTTAACGTACGCCGCCGCCCGTTAAGTACCGCCGCCGCCGCTGTCCGTTTGTCCTGTGTGACAATCGCTGTAGCAGTTGTGGTGGCGCACAGCGTTTTGTTGGCAAGGCGTAATGTCGCACCGTCGCGCCAACCGACGGGTGTATAACGCGCGCGTATATTATAAAAATGAGCCGTTTGTGTAGCAATAATAATAATAATAATGGTATAAAAATTTCTACACACGTTTTTATTGCGTTGGCTCGACGACAAAAAGGTTAGATTTTTTTTGTTTTACTAATATTTTTTTTCTTCAAAAAACCAGTGTGTAATCTGACGCGTAAATTATGAGTTCGACCGCGATCGACATCACCAACTGGATTAAAAATTTATTGCTTTTGCTTGATGGGGTTTTTTTGCGTCTTTGAATCTATGCAATAATAAAGGAATTAAGTTATGCTTTACATCGATTATACTATATTATGTCTAATAATTAATATACGACGAAATTCAATTTTGCATAATTTTATAATTTGCTAAAAGAGTGATAAAAAAAGTTAAAATCATTAAAATGTCTACTTAATAATTATTTACTTTCATAGTTACAAGTCATAATTGTACATAGGCCATTAATGCGTAAATCAAATTCAATATTGTAGATATTGAATTAATTACCATTTTTTTTTTAATACTGCCCAAGAGAAAGATTTAATAAATTATTGTGAGGGATTTTCATAAAGTAACATAGGTAATAACGATGACTGGAAAAATGGTACACATGTTCATCATTTAGAAAATAATATATCCATTAAATTTAGTAGTTAGGTACAATTGGCTTGTCAAACATTTATTATATATACATATATAATGATACTATATATATATATATATATATATATATAACTAGTATACCTATAACTAATATAAATATATTTTTTTATTTAATAAAACAAAAATGTTCATAGAAATTATTATAGTTTTTAGAAATACATACTAATGATGTATTAGGTTTTAATAAATAACATTCGGTTATCTCGTTTCCTTTGTAGGTACTTATATAATATAATATGTGATGAGTGGTATCAGACTATATTGACGGTATTTTATATTTTAAGTGGATATGAATAATTTTGAATGACTTTTAGTTGACTCCAGTTTATCATATAGATACCTACACAACTAGAAACTAACTCTAGAACTAATCAAATATTTTAATAAATATGTTTTTGTATAATAAACGATCAATTCATTATCTTCCTGGAATTTTTTATCAACATAAATATTTTAATTTTTGTATTGGTTCATTTAGTTGTAGCAATAAATTATTGTTTTTTAGTTTGTTCGTTTTGTGTGTTTCTATAGTTAATTATTTTATTTTGTTAAGTAGGTATCTTTTAATTCCCCTAATAAAATACCGATCCCTGTTCATTCTAATTGACGGCTAATAAAACGTATCATGCATAATATAAATATTATTAATTTTTTTTAAAAAGAATATACATTTTTTCTGTAATATTATTTCATATCTCTAAGTTTAATTAACTTTTTTATAATAATGACTCCTACGGGTTAAGACACATGTGGTGATACCTTAAATAGTTCCCACAGCCACAATACTCTGCGATTTATCATGTTTGCTTTGCTTGACGGATATAGACTTATGAAATTTTTTTACAATATATGGAAATTACTAACAAGATGTATTAAATTAATAGAAAACTGTATTTTGGATCTGCGTGACCCAACCAAATATAGATTGACAGTCGTACATAATTTAAAGTTTTAATTGTGCCTATTTGTATTTTAGTGTCGTCGTGAAATTTAATCTACGAAAACCAATCATAAGCTAACCATAAAGTGAATAAAACGTACGGCACTCTGTACGTTTATAATTTATGAACCGGTATTTTTTAAATTTACAATTCACACCTACGGGCTGTCAAGAAGACCAAAGACTCACTTGAATCCGAATCATGTATACGACCCGTTTACTACTTTGATACGTTTGAGGCGCCAAATCTACAATAATATTTTTTTTCGTTTGTCGGTCGATTCCTCTCTCTCTCTCTCTCTCTCTCGTTCTCTTTATTGGTGCTTAAGAATTATATAATATTTAAAATTAAGTAGAGAAGTCGAAAATATGTTTATCCAGTTTAATATAATACTTTAAAACTCGTCTTACACGCACAAGTGATTAACAAGGCTAAACTTTTTTTCGTTTCGTTATTTTGATAATTTAATCAAAACCCTTATCCTAGGTCAAAAATTTTACATAATATTTGATTTGAAGACTTTAAATAATAATGCAAAATCGATATCGATACACAGAATATTCATAAATTATAATAATAATTATACATTTGTAATATTATTGAAAACACGGTTTTTTCTTTGATTCGCCTATTAACATTATTTTTATTTGAATTTTGTATTAGTTCCGAATTAAAAATATTAAATTTCTACAAAGCAATAGTAGGTATTATATAAGTAATTTACCAATATATTTTAAGTTTAAATAACACGCTTGTCTGTATGTTTTTACAAATAATATACTAAGTAGTTATTTAATGTAGCATTTTAAGAAATACGATATTACGAAGAATTGAAAGTTAGAATAATAATTAATACTGCATCAGATGACAGATAACAAAATTGTTAAACCTTAATTTTTGATATAATAGTACGATTTTGTTTTCGATAGTAAAATTACTGACTGAATACATAAAGCGACTGATTTTTAGCATTAATTTAATTTCCCTTACTTCAGGATAGTATTATAGTAGTGACTGGCATGTTGCGATATTAATTTTAAAAACAATATTAAAACATGGCTCATTAAAAAAAAACGATTTAGGATGGAGATTGTTAAATACTGCACTTATGCTTAAATGTTTTCTCTTCAACATATAAATTGGAACTGTACATTTTTCAATGCTTAGAAACACCACTTTGAATGTCAATAAATGGCTCTTAGTATTTACCAATTAGAACATGAGAAATTATTTTCAAACTACATAATATCAAAATTTAACAGTCTGATATTGTGTAATTTTAAAACTTTCTTTATTTTTATATTCATACGTGTACATTTATTTGTTACTTGAATAATTTGTTTCATATTTATTTCTAAATTATATATAACATATATTACTTATGTATTAAAAGTATCAATGATTGTTAAAATAATGTTAAAATATATTTAATTATGGATGAATATATTCTATTTCTAAAATATGAAATCTGAAAAATAAATACTTTTGTTGAAGAAACTTTAAAGTTGAGAAAATGATCTGAATAAAAAATGAACAAGCGATGTTTTTGTGTTGCACTTCAATTTTCGGACTGTTTAATTAAACCGGAAAAAAGTTCTGTCGTATAAGTCTGTATGAAATTTTACGTGTCTAGTATATTTATTATTTATATATAAACACGATTATTATAAAGAAAATAAGAATATCGTTTGGAATTAGTTGTAAAATATTTAAATATTTAAATGTACACAATGTGTCTTAAAGGAATTGGTTTTTACATTTTGACATAATTCTTGAATGGATCTAAACAATTTGCTTACTAATTTATGATATAATTTTATAGTCGGCGAAAAGTTAATAATAATATGTTAATTTTATTGAAAACTTGATAATACAATTATCTATGTCAGAATGAATTATAATACAAATAATTCTTAGCCATGCCACTAAAATTTTGTGTGTAAAAATCGTGACGTTCTTAGTTTCTTACAATTATAATTATGACGTTTACTTAAATATCCTTTACACTAATACGCTATGATATTATATTCACATCGATATCCATTAATTTGAAATTTCTTTAGTTCAAATATGATTGTATTTATATCTTAGAAATAATTTTAAAATATAGGTAAAATTCCGTATATAAAAATGAAATCTACTTATATTTTTAAATTGTAATAATTTTAATGTATGAAAACTTTCAATTTTAGTTCTATAATTTTGGTTTTATATCAGTAAAATAAATAAATAATTAAAATTGATTGATTAGTCAAATTTGAAATACATAATATAACATTTATATTTGAGTATAAAACTAATAGTTATATTTTATTATTTATTTCTTTGTTAATGTTTTATTGACTGATTTATAATGTGCTTTATATTCATAATTTAAATAAATGATTATAATATTAATTTAATATATATTTTTATCAACATTTTAAACTTGAAAATTACCTATAAATTATGATTTATAATATTGACAACAATTAAATGTTACACGTTACACTATTACATGACCACGGATAAATTCAAGGGAGTTAAAGGATCAAGCCCCCCCCCACTCCAAGAACTCGCGTCACATAAATACTATAAAAACAAAATTCTCATGTAAACACACAAATTTAATCTAATAATCAAACTATAATATGGGTATTTAAATATTAAATAAATAATGTAACTATATTAAATAGGATTTATAATTTGTAATTTAATAAATTATTTGAACTTTGGACATAAATAAAAAGGAATTCATTAAAAGTAGAAAAATTATTATGGTAATACTTTTACATATTCGTTATTTTTATACATTATATTAAATTTAACATTAAATGTAAATATATTATACCATCTCTGAATAATAATTTAATAAAAATAAGTGAAACTAATGAATTAGTATAATACATCAAAATAAACACTATAATATTTGTGTGATGTACAATGTACCTACATGCTTCGATATGGATCCGTCCCTCGTTATCATCTATAAATGCATAAAATAATAGATCTATTCCCGATTATCACAATAGATATAAGAAACATGTTTTTTGCCCTTCGGGAAACTACAATATTTATACTTAAACACAACCTATTCTTATCAAACCATTTAACTGTTACCTACTAAAAAATGTTTAAGCGTAGGTGTATTAATCATGAGTACTAAATTTGTTAAGGATAATTTACTTTGGTAAATATTTCTAAAAATACTAAATCATTATAAACTATAAGTAAATAATTATCAAATAATCTTAATTCATATTGATTTTTTTAAAATTGAAATAAACAAAACTTTGTCGGTGTTAAGTATTTTTTTTTAACGTCGACGGAGTTTTATGATAATATAATGTACAATTATATTTAATTCATTAATTGATCACCTATACAATTTAAGTTAAAAATCAAATAATTGAAACTATTCAAATTAAAAATAATATTAAATAGTTTTGAGTACCTCTATAAATTATTATATTATGATTTATTAAGTTTCTTTTATAATTTATGTTATAAATGATAATTAAGTTCGTATATTTATAAATTAATAATGATAAATATCTTTTTTGTTTTTTTGATTAACAAACACCTACTCGTCCTACTCATAGGTTACGTCTATCCATGAAACTAAAATAATATCATAAAAGTATTTTATCAATAAAAATTATTGACCTACATTTGCCTTGTAATGTGCAACTTGCAGTTGTTATCATTTATATGTAATATGTATAATATATTATAATTAGCTTGGTATATGTCTTCGGTTATCTCGTTATCTGTATGTAAAGTTGTTATAAACGTGTATTACAATATCATGTCTCGTTACAGATATCATGACAAAGTAGATCTACTTTGTCATGACAGATATTATATTTTGTAAAAGTATTTTGTGTTAAACTTTGCCCTCATCGTCCATGTATAATCGGGGTGAAATGGATACCTATTTGTTTCTCAATAATATTATATTATGTAGATTGTAGGTACCTACTATATATGTTATTTTTCCTGTATCGTATACCAAAGTGCCTCTGGACTTAATGGGGTAATTATTATTATCGGCTAGGTAGTTGTTACTTGTTGATAAGTATAAGTATATATTATATATTTACATCATATTGCCTATAACAAGGTTTTGCCAAGGGTTTTTTGTCTTAAATTCTTATTTATTGTTGGTCTCCACCGGTTTTGAGAATTAACATTTGCCCGTTGGTGGTGTCTTCCTTAGGATAAAATGGAAATTCTAAGCTCCCACGCACACTATTACGTCCGGTCATAAACATATCGGTTTTGTTCTGTATATTTTAGTGTGTACAAATTACGAATACCGTGTGCTTCAAAACTACAAATGGAAAATATTACATGTTTCGTGAAAAACGAAGGTTTTATGGAAGTGTGACGTCTTTGTTTGGATTTTAAATAGAGTATTTTTCTAGAGTGGCGGAAAATGTTTGCATAATTTAGTTTATTTTAATAATCATAGTACATATTCCTACCTTAAAATAATATCTAAATAATATGCATGTATACTATATTAAAAATAAAATGTTGAATTAGTAAAATATTATTCCACACAAATATAAACATTTATTGTTTCATTTTAAAAACCATAATATTATAAAAAAGTTACGTATTTAAAAAATATTTTCTTTGTATAATTTTATGATATCAACGGTTTGAATCAAAAATATAAATTATTTTTTAAACTAAAAGTCAATAATAACAGTGAAATATTTTGCTGATATATTATTATATTTGTAACTCATTGGTATAAAATGACAGCCCATTTGTAATATTCAAAAATATTGATATAATAATGCATTAATATTTAATACTACTTAAGTTTCTTCATAAATAAAATTTTCTATACGCTATTGAATAACATTTTTTTCTAAAATTATTTTTATACTAGGTACCTAATTAATAATAAGTTACATAATATATTGTTTTATTTAAATTAATTAATAGAAATTATTATACTCTAAGTTTATTTAAGAAAATCGTATTTACTATTTATTTATTTTTTATTACACTAGTTATTATACTATAACATCAGTCATCTATAATAAAACACATAATATAATTTTTGTATTTTACAAGTATTTTACGTCGTAACAGTTCCTCAATAATAATTGTATTGATAATTATTTTCCCATGACAAAGATATTTTTTTATTCAACATTTTCATTAAAAAGAATAAAAGTATTTTGTATTTTTAATTGCCGCAAATACAAATTATTTTCGTACAAACGTTCTCGTTTCCCTAATAGCTACTTAAATTGTATTAGTATTAGACTATTAGACGTTAATATTTATGTTCCACGAATCAAGAGTATAACAAATTACAACTTCACACAACTATTCACATTTATTTTGTGTTGAGCGTTTGTGGTATTTTTGTTATTTCCGAAACTGACTCATCTTAGTTACTCTTGTTACCTTTATTTATTTTTACAAATAAAGTAATAAACTTATTTAATAATTTTAGATTTAAAAATAAATAAGAACATTTAAAAGTGTTTTAAATAAAAAAATACAATTTTTTTTAGAAAAACAAGTTTTGGCTCTACGTGTTACAAGTTACAATCAGAAATCGTAAATAATTCATGACCCATTTGTCCATATAATCTCTTAACCGTTTTGTCCAGACAATCTTCTTACCAATATGATTTTATTACTAATAAAATGGTGACTTATTTTTCATCACCCCAGCGAAAATTCGTAGAAATAACAATCGTAAAATGTGTCTTGCGTTTTTTTTACCTCAAATATACGTACTCGATTATTACAAATTCGTTACTACTTCTGGAGGAACTTGTATTCAAATTTAAGGATAAAAATATATTATATGAGTACCTATCTTCAATTTATTGTATACGCTATTCATTTATGTACGTGTGTGTCGTGTGTATATGTATTATATTATTGTTATTATTGTATACGTTGCCGGATAATGGGCTCGTATTTATCACATAGTGCGAATATTGTCATTCATGGACAATGTTGCCCCGCGGATACTCTATTAATAACGTCCGTGTTTGACAGCGCTGTAAAATATGCGATATGGGGTCGTGTTGGGGATCGAAAGAACTGAAAGAGATAGAACGAAAGAGAAATGGAGAAAAAAACAGTGGCTTTGTGGAGATTTTTATCGGCTGTAAGCATATATGTATACTGTATAGTGTATGCCGTATATGACTATATGAGTATACACACACCGGTACTTGGGGTTTTATAAGCGGCGAGATATTATACTATAAAGAACCGGTGGACCACCTGCGCTACAATATTTTTGTTCGTCCGATATTTCTACAGTTTTACAGGATTCGATAATATTATTGCGTGCTTATCGTATAGAAATATTTAAAATAAAAATGATTTTGTAATACCTGTAGTACAAAATATATTAAACAAATTAAATATTAAATAATTTATATTATTAATTATATTATTATAAATGACGATTTAAGTTCCTTTGAGTTTATACAATTTTAAAGTTAATATTATTTAAAAAAAAAAAAAAAAAAAAACTGGAAAAATAACCAACAAAAATATTGTTTTATACTTTAAAATTAAATATAATATGTTAATTATTACACAGATCGATAGTAATATAATATAATGACTATGGTCTACGATGATTAACAAATAACAAGTTATTTATACCAAGTATAATTAATCACCAATTTCAATAAAATTAAAGGATGGTTTGTGATAAAAACGTACCTACTTATATATGTTATAAAAAAAATATGTGTTGAACGTCATGTGTAATGTGTGATACATTAATATGAAAGCATTTAAAATGATATTTAAAATTTTTTTCAATACCTAACGAATCTGTCTGTAATAGTGTTCTAGAAAATATGAAAATGTCTACTTGAATAATATTTTAATTTTTTCTACATTTGAATTTCTTATATTATTTTGAACATTTTACTAAAAAAAAAAAAAATGAATAGTTGTTTTATGTTTTTGTTCACGATTACATAAATTTAATATTCTAAAAGTTTAGGGGATATAAAAACGTTGTACCTAAAACTTTAATTGTAGTCTTTAGAGTAGGTAAGATATGTAATTTTAAAATAAATATTATAATTAGTATAACTGTATCAACTATCAGGTACTACGATGAGTATAATACGAATTATTGTATACTGTAGATCACATTCTTGATACCTTTTCTGAAATAAACATAACCTTATCCACTTCCTACCGCCTACAAAAATTTAAAAATACACCTGCACGGTTTTTTTGTTTTCATTAAATTTACAAGTTACATATTTTGTTCTACCGATGCTATTAAAATATTTAATTTAAGCGGTTATAAAAATATAATTGAGAATAATTATACTTTGTTTCAAAACTTAGTTAATTAAATGTTAAAAGAATAATCTACATCTAAAAGTTTTGTCTCAAACATATGATATGATGTTAACTTAATATTCCATAATAACATAAAAATATGTTAGCTAATTATTTTTTTTTTTTTAATGTTGACATACGTGATCTATAGATGATTTTTTAACATTTTCCATTTAAAAGTTTGTTACTCTGCAAACAACAATATCTAACATCTATGTAATTTAAAGTTGTTTAATTTCATTAAAAAGTAAATACTTTTATATACTTACAAATTCATAACTTAATAAAGTTTATTTATAAAATAAATTCATAAATTTCATGATATATCATTTATAAAATTTTTTATAATATTTTTAGTATACACTTGAATATTTATTGAATAATTTTGAGGATAAAATCTAGGTATCTAAAAAAATATATATTTTACAATATTTCATCATAAGATTTATATTATATTCTTTACTTTTCATAGTTCCTACCTTATAAATAAACAATTTGAACGTAAATATTTGTATGGGAAAATTTCTGAAACCATTTATATATTATGTAATTTTTATTATTTGCATTATAATTATGTCATTAAGTACCGGCTTTTAATTTGAAATTTTATTTATATTCTATATATACACGTAAATATTTTTCCTGAAATATTTTAAAATCTGATAACAAATAGTGCATAATTTTAAATTGTAAGTGGATGTTTAGTTTATTCATTAATTTGCCTATTTTCTAAAAATAAATAATATCCTTAAACAAAATTTTAATTTTAAAATTTATTTTAAATTGAATATTATATTAAGTGTAGCTAAAAATAAGAGCAAAGCAATGTTTATAATATCTACATAATAATTACGATACCTAAAATACATTAAATTGATTATCTATTTTTGTAAGTTTTGTGGTATTTTAATTTAAGTTATATTATTTTTTACCAAACACAAAATTATACTATATTTCCAAAATATAATTAAATATTTCTTATTTACCTACATGTTGTTATTATTATTTTTAATAACTAATAAATTATTATATAATTGACTAGGTATTAAATTTTAAGACTAAACTAAAGACGTATATTTTAATATCATATGTTTTAATGTACATTCAAAAATGTATATTCAAATTTAAAATTATAATTAGATCGTAATACAAATCTTTCATGTGTATATTATATATTTTTCACGTGTAATTACGTAAGTAATTTGATGATTAATATGAAGCCTTAATTTTTATATAGTTTGAACAAAATGTTATTTATCCGCAAACATTTAAGAAATTAAAATAGCTTAGGTACCTATTTATGTTTTAAGCGAAATAATAATTTTTTTGTTAGAAGTAAATTAATCGTTTGAAATGGGTTAGTTGAATCTGTTAAAGACTTTATCTTTATTTTATGGAGGAAAAAACACAGTAAAAAATAACGTTCTGGATATATCTTATACCGTGGAGCAAAACCGGCCATCTGAGTTCCAATTTGTATTCAACAAGTATTCAGACTCTGTAAGTCTGTTTTTTATTTCTACGTTTCATTAGTGTCTCGCTACTCTTGTTGGAAATTCAGACAGTAAAGAAAAATAACTTATTCCAAGCACATGTCTTTTGTCTGAAGTCCGAAATCGAATTTTTTATTAAAATAATTTGAACGCTGAAACTATGGACCTAGGACATTCTGGATTTCATAGTTTTGTTGGCTCAACAAAACTCGTTAGTTTTGTCATAAATTTTCTTCCAGACACCATTTTTAGCCGTTATACATAAAACACACGTTCTAAATACATTGAATGCATGAAATCAACCATTTCGTCATGGAATGAAGTTTTATACATATGGAATACTTATTGGTTACACATGTGTTCAGATACATCGCGTGCCTTTATTTTATTGTATTTAAGACAAACGCACGTATACTATACATTCGTCGAACACATAATATTATAAACGTGTATAATAAATAATAAATCAGCCATTGTTGTATGTCGCGCCAAGCAGTCTAGTCCTACGGTCGTTTGTGTTTGTGACCCTTTTGACCTTAATGGTGCACAACCAATAGTAGATGGTTTTTTTCTTATTATTACTTAATATTGACAATGTAATCGCTATCCAGTCATCGGGGATGATTTTCGAAGAACATAATATCGTTATAAGAAAAGGTCACGGTCAAAATTCATTTTATTTTGACGGTCTTATGTTGTTGAAAAATTTCTAGGTAGGTACTGTATTCAATGTTAGAGTAATAGTAAAGCAAGAATTTTAAAATGAAAATATGTATTTTAATTGTTTCATAATATTATTATGATATAGGTGAACATTTGTCTACCTTCGTTTTAAAATTTTTAATAATAGATGTATTTTTCTAACTTTTTTCACCCACAGTATAATCGATTTTAAATTCAAAACTACTCGATGAAATTTTAAACTTAGTATGAAATGGGCGTAGGACAGCGACTATACAGAATCATGCACGAACATAGGTTTCCACTACAAAAGTGTGTTGCTGGTTTATCCACACCATGGTTATGACTTATGACTGAAACCTGTCGTAAAATAAAACTTTCCAACCACCTACATGAGCAGACACAATTCCCACCATTTTATGACCTCTTATATAGTTGTACAATAATTCTATTCTGAAACTAAGTAGGGAGTTTTGCTGTACTCTGTATTTATATTATCTCACTCTCATGATAGTTATATACATCGAAATAGAGAAGGCATTTTAAATAAATAATTAACATTTGTACAGAAAAAATCCAATTTTTTAGACCATTTGAATCTCTTAAACTATCAGGTAGATAATAGTTATTTTAATAAACTGGATAATAATAAAAATATAAAAATTATTTCGGATACCTATCAAATATTCTATTGGTAAAAAAAAACTACATTAATACACTTTTATAATTTTTTATATGTTTGGTATTATATAATTAAAGATTCTTATGTTTAATATATTTATTGTTTGTATTTAATATTATATTTATACGTATTTGATGATTCATGTTATTACTGTATATATTATACAGAACACAATTTAATCATCAATGTTTGTAAAACAACCGTCAATCAAGTGTAAAATTAAATGTTCTACCTTCGGCATTTCAAAGGCTAAACAATTTATTTTAAAAATGATACACAATGGATTCCTCAAACGATGTAACGACACTAGGTAGTGAAAAAAGTACTCTCGGGTTCTTCAAGATAAGAATCTATATAGACCATGGGCATAAGAAAAAAAAACAATAGACTACTTCCAAATTCTTTAAATACGTGGTCGGTTTGTTTTTGAATGACTACAGAATGAAAACACGTTCTCTTCGTTAGCGATTCAAGTATTGTTCATTGCGACTACCACATTTAAAAACTTCAAATTTATTCACCATAAAATAATTTGTTCGGTCTAATTTTTTCTTATACCACGCTTAGATGTTGTCATACTTTTAAAGCTTAAAATCGTAATGGAATTTTATTTACGGTTTATACATATTTTTACTTTTATAATTTTAATACAATTTTACAACTTTGTGTGTGTTAGATTTCACAAGATGAAATTTATAAAAACAATTTTACTATATATTTTCTTGCTCTATTTTTGAAACAGTTATCTAGTGGTAATTTCAAAGTATTTTCCATAGGGATAAAAAAAAAACAAATGACACTTTTTAAGAATGTCACATAGAAAAGACCATGAGTTAAATTTGTTCAAAATAGATAGGACGAGGCGGGTATAATGCAAAATGTAGACGTCCATTAATATTAATTTGAACACTATAAATCTTAACAGATATATAAATAAATACAAGGATTTTTTTTTACTTTGCTAATATAATTACTACTTTATAAGTCCTCATTTTTTACTCGTTTTAAGCGAATAAAATATAAGTTATGTGTGGGCACATTTAAAGAAGCCTATGCGGTTTTATTTTCAAATAAAATGATTTAAATAGGTATGTTTTTTTTTATGAAGTTGATAAATCATGTTATTTGGATAATTAATTTAGATTAAGTATTTCTTTTATTGAGATTTGGGAAATTTTCTTAAAAATAAATTTCTATTATTCTACAAAAAAAAAAAAATCGTTGTATTTATTATGATATCAGTAGAAAATGCTAATTACATTTAACAAATTTATAAAATAAGCTGATCACTGTTAACTAATAAAATATAACATAATATGTAAATGTAACATTTATAAAAAATGCTTACAGGATTTTTTTATGTTTTCATTATATATTTGGCAGGAAAATGATAAATTTAGAGTTCTAAAATAATTTGATAAGTAATATTCTGAATTATTATTTTAAAGTTTTTTTTCAATTTTTCATACACTCTTTATAAAAAATATATTAATATTATACACATATTATTTATTTGTATCTTTCAAGTAAAAAACATAATTTTGAATTTATGTTACTAAGTTAATTTTACATAGGTAATTAAACATATTTTGAAATGTTCGATGTAAATTTCCTTATTTTTGAATTAATATTGAGCATATATACTTTCTGTTTTTTGGTGCATTAAATTCACTACTCTATTTAATATTATTATTATTATTAATATACGTTTCAAATTAAATTGATAACATACTATTTGGTAACAAAATCTATTTAACATGTTAAATGCATGTGCGTAACGTAAATTGGAAATCAATGATTAATTTTATTGATTAATTTGAAATATTTAAAGGTACTATTAACTATTAAGATACACAATACACATATTTCGTACCTAATATATGTATAGGTTCAGCGCAACAAAATTTAATTTAAAATTGTTCTAAAAATTTTAGTTTATGGATTCATTTTCTTAAAATGTTTACAATTTAGATATTATAAGGATTTGAGACTAAAGTTCTATAGAGTCTTTTGTCCAAATTTTGGGTATTATAGAGGAATACCGCACGTACACTTATTTAGAATTTTATAAAAAATTGTTTGTTTTGTATGAATAATCAGTGAAAAGTGAATATACTTAATAATGTTTAAAAACTAAATTCTCAATTAAAAACGGAAAAAATAGTTTCCTTTTTTTATATCTACAACTGACGTCGCAAATTTAAAAGAACGTTAAAGGTGAATAGTGGATTTTTTTACTTTGTATCCAAAACCTACTTAATAATGAATGGTCGAGGGATTTCGATCCTTGGCTACGAATAATAAAGAACTAACGAACTGTATATTAACATGGGCGAAGGGTGTATGTTACGATGAAAAGTAATTGAAACAGTGCAAAATGCTTGAGTATAATGCTAAATACACTTAGTCACGAAGATATTATGGAAACACATTTTGGTCATACCTAACCAACAACCGGATGCTTGCAATATTTGGTTGCACACCCGTTAACCGTCACTCACCTGTCCTTGCCGACTGCCCATTGTTTCAAGTAATTACAACTGGCTCGGATTTATTTAATTATATTTGTCCGGACCAACGAGCCTTTTGTAGTTCCACTGTGAATACTTGCTCGCCCTAATGAGATTTACACTGCCTATCGACAAATCAATTCCAGCCGAGTAAACGCTTTCGTTGGTTTTGATATTTATTATTTATATATAATAATAAAATGCAACGGGTGTATTCAGGTGTACTAAAATGTCTTGCAATTAAATGCTCTGTATTGCTTGAATGTTTGCTAATTCCTAAATTGGAGTACACCTACACATTTACGAGTTTTGATAATATATTACGTATATAATAGATGGTAGTTTATACAATCATGACATAATGTTTTACCTATTATAGTATAATAGATTTTCCATTCCATAACATTTATCTATTTATCAAAAATAAACCTATTTCAGTAATTTATAACTTGTTAGCTTGTATATTATATTATTATTACTTCATTGATAATAATAATATCTATATAGTATATTACATGTTGTAACTGTTGTAACCTATAACTTTTGTGAATTTATAACTACTATAATTATTATAGTAATATTTATTTTTATAACTAATTAATATAACTCTATTGTTTATTACTATATATTTTAGTATAGAATATAAACTAGTTATAATTCATAACCATAAAATTTAAAATATGTCTTATAAGTAGGTAGGTGTACAATAATTTTGAGATACATCAATTAGTATTCAATTTAGGCTCTGTGATATGTCAAATTACAAGTTATAATGTTTTAAATACTACTTTACATAAACAAAAATAAAAATTTTAATGAATTATTTAAGTAACGTAAATAAAATAATACATAATACGATATAGTGTAATTTAGTTAAATATTTAACTATGCAAATTGAGTTCAGTTTTATCTGAAATTATACTAAGTACCAATAAATATGTAATCTTCAATTTTTTAAAACTATACACATTGTCTAGTTAATTCTCAATATATTTTTAAAGTGAAACATCTAACAGCTTTTTTCAATTAATCTATATTCTATTCTATATTTAATTATATAAAGCAAGAATAAGTTGTACAATACTTATAAAAGTACTATGAATGATGGGTTATAAGTTATAACCCATAGGTTAGGTTATAACTTATAACCTTTGGTAATTTTATAGTTACGGGTCCCGGTTGACCGTTAGTAAAACACATCACGAATTTAGGGGACCGCGCCGTTGAGATGTGCAGCTGTAGAGTATAATATTAATATATATAATAATATTACGATTAAGATTCAATGGTAGAACACTGGCATGCATAATTTTATGAAATTATCACTTCAACATTCATGCGATGCGCAAAATCATCGATCAATACGTGGACTATTTGCTTTGATGGATGGGTGGTCTGGTAGTGTGTTTTTTCTCATCTATCGTTTCCGTGAAAGGGCGGAAGTTATACTGCTATTTTAATCCAGACGATTCCATCAGGGACTGCTGCTGCAATAGTGTACACATCCGCACATACTATGTAGGGAGGCGACCGATTCGATTTACATGTTATTGTATTTTATCTGAATTAATTAAAACGATATTCGTCGGGCAGTGTGTGCGTCGTATACACCATGTATAGGGGCGGCACCGGCTTCTGCTGGGGTGAGTTTCGAACCTACCCTGCGGAAAAATATCCCCTTATGCTTTTTTTTTTTTTGATGAACACTATGCCCCCGTTGCCACGATGACGACCCTCGCAGGATAAACACGGACGTCTTGAATTCCATCTCTCGACGATAATTATAAAGGCGGCATAATTGAGTCGTTACATTATGACTCCCCGAGCAATCCCGACCGGCACAATGGTACTCTTGACGCGTACGTTCAACGTTTATCTGGCTTATTTTCGCTCGCCCACTCATCCGCATCTCCAACATTGGATACCTACTATTTTTCGTTAATACGATTCGAAAATTGCGGTACTTGAGAAACAAAACTTATTAAATATACATATTATATTTATATATATTACATACGTTCATTTCTAAGTCTTATGATTTTTATCTCAAAACCAAGTAAAACTTTCTTATTACATAAAATTATACCTAACGCATATTATTACCGTTAAATATTAATGTATAGTTTTTTTAATAGTGTATTAACTATTAAAGTAAACAAATTTATAAGTTGTATTATTATTTTAAACAAATATTTGAATATAAGTTATGAACTATTATAAGTTTTAAGTGACTGTCACCGTCACTTTTTTTTTTGAATAAATTACTTTTACATTTAAATCGTATATTATTATTATAGTCATAACATTATAAAATAAAAATAACTATCATTTAGGTAGATATGTATAAACAATAAACATAAATACGATAAAAATTATATGTAAATAAAAAAAAAAACATTATCTAGAGTTAATGTATTTAAAAAATAAATATTTTATCAATAGGAATATACTTTATGTTAAACTATACTATAAAAATGTTTCTTGGAAGTACGAACGATTAGTTTTGTGATGATATTCATATGATAGTAAATGTGGGTGTAGTATTCTTTAAAACAAAGTAGACTTCTCAAATTAAATAAACTGTGTCCATTTATTTAAATATAATTATAACCACATCAAGTGTATGCCATTAAAACTACATGATTTTAAATTTAATATACAAAAACATTTTTTATTATTAGCCATATACTCAACTTTGAAAATATTACAATGATAAGAAATGTGAATTTATATTCTTTTATTCTTATTTTTTTAACTTTTAATAATTGTATTATATTTTTTCTTACTTACAAGTATATAAATCCTTTGAAGTATTATATAATTTGTTCTGTAGTTACTAATATTATGTAGTTTGTAGTGTTTGTATTTATTCATAACCAGTTTAGACACAAACTTTTACCTATTCGCTGTAGTTTATTCATCATAACATTATGATAAGGTATAATGTAATTTATCAAAGATCTACAATTAGATATGTATCGTGAAATATAATATGATATTGAAAACTTGAAATTTCGCTATGAAATACTACTACATTAAACTATTATTTATCACGAGAACCACCTAGCCAATACAGATACTCAGATATTCAGATACTTCAGTATAATATCCAAGACGTCTTCTATTACAATTTACAATTATATTACAAGTGATGATTTTAATTCGTGTTTACATCATTCATGTATAGTTGGACGTTAGACCACACCTGAAGTTTTCTTTATGTCGTAATCATTTAAATACACATACTTCTCTCGGGTCATGCAGCCTTAGCAATTAATAGCCCTCAAAGGTGTCAAGATTTATTGCTTTAAACTTGCTAAAAATTACAATCATAATAATAATTATTAAACAGTATGTTTTGTAAAAATATGTAAAATAAAGAAGAAACATGATACGCCTATGTAGGATATGGGATTGTTTTGTATTTTTGGTTATTTTTAGTTAAATATATACATACATATTTATTTTTATAAGTTATTTATATTGTATAATTTTATAAATTAAAGTTTGTATTCTATAGCTAACTTCACTTTTTGTTTGTTTCAGGTGAGTTTCATACAAATTTTTTCTCGATATAAGTAGTAAGTTATTAAAAATTAAGTTCTACTAAAATGGGACGGGTTTATTAAATAAACACTCATAAAAAATATTGTTATTGAAAATAAATTAAAAGAGGATAATTAGGTACCTATTTTTTTGGAATTCGTGAAAATTATAAATACATTTAATTAAATATAAAAAAACATTCTGTTTAGTTAATTGCTTTGCAAATATTCACAGCTATAAACTGCATGTTGTAAGTTTTTTTTAAATATAATAATAATAAGTATTATTGGACTGCAGTTTTGAAACTAGAAGTGACTTCTTTTTTTTTAAAAAAACTACAATTTTTAAAAATGAATACGTCCTATTTCATGTAATTTGTGTAGGTATGTTTGTATAATACAGTTGTTGTTTCATAATTATAAACATTTAAGGAAGCATTTTGTCACTTCACTTCCTCATGTTTTCACGCCATCATTAATACATTAAGACTATGAAAATGTAAGTACTGTCACAAAATACGACTAATTCTTCTTGAAAATGTAATTCTGTAGTTTAAAAACACTTTAATTGCTAATTAAATATTCTAATATACCATAATATGTTACATAGAGTCATATTGAATGAGTTTACCAAACTTAATAGAATTTAGAATATTCATGCATTTAAATGAACAGTTAAATATATTCTTACAATTGTAAACCAAACAAATCTTAAAGATAATAAAAGGAATCCAATAAAAATGTTGAAATAGTTTTGTTTGTAATAATTATTTACAAAAAAAAATGTATCTAAAAATTATTTGGTTATTATAGTTTACAGTAAGTTTGGAAATTTTCAGCAAATTTTAAATTTTAGAATTAGTGTATAAATTTAATTAAAACATAGTGTCAAATTATGAAACAAATACATTCATATTAATATTCGAATAATTTATTTAGCTTAGAAATTAAATTATGTATCATAATTTTTATATTCTATAAAATTGCAATTTTTTTTTTATTATTTAAATCTTTTGTAAACAAAACGTTGCATTTCAGATATTGATATTGTAAATAACTCAATCTAAGTTCATCAATATATTATGTATTTAAATCTTACGACATAAGAGGTTACATATATACAGACCACAGTTCTATTTACACAATTTGACGTGGATCTCATTTGTTCATGTATATACACTTTGTATAGTAACTTATTCTTCACAAAAGAGGGTCATTTACTCGTAGGCGATTACATACTTGAAAATCGAATATGTGGTATATCCACATCTGTCGAAATCCCGATTTGGAGTGCACGTCATACAACAATGAACACTCAACGATATCGGTCAAGTGCGAATGCAGGCTCGGGCGTTATGCTAATGAGAACGAGAAGCACCTGTATGATGTCGTTGATAATTTAGAGCATATACCGGAAAATAGGCATCAGACCCCGTGGGGAGGTTAGTATTTTTGGTCGCTAATCGCACCTCGGGCGTTTATCAGACTTTTCAATTAACAACCATAAACCTTTGACCATTTTGTCTGCCTCGGGATCCGCAGTTGAACTCCCTAAGGGATGTCTCGTAATTGACACATCATTCCATGTTTCTCCATGAAATAAATCCAATAGCAGACTCCCATTATTTTTATTCCAAAGCTCATTTGTATCAAATCATATTAGTTTAAAATGTAATCAATGTCACGTTCAATTTTAGAAAACAACTATCTATAAATGAATACCAGTATAATAATATACTCTATTATTTAATAAAAAATGTTTATATAGTTTTAAAAACAAAATACTATAAATATTTTTTTATATACAATTAAATTAAAAACAATCAGTATATTAATTTACAGATTACTTAAATTTATTCTAAAATTAACGATCACTGCTATAGATAAATAAATGATAAGAAATATTCTTAATTTTGTTTAAATTAAATTTTAATAATGGAATACCTCGAAGATTTTATAATATATTACATTTTAGATTTTTAACTGATGAATAATAATTTAAATTTGTGTTGATAATTATAAATCGTAAAAATTCATTATGTATATATATTATATTATGTATGTATCCATATAATTTATACTACATATATACAGATAAAATATGTATACAAATTTTAACACTTTCTGCCAATTTGTAAGAAGTTAAAAACATGATTCGATTTGTTTTCATACTTACATATAAGTAGTCTCAATAGTTTGCTTTAACTTAGAAAGGGTGGTAAATAAACATTTCTACGTTCTTATTTCTTATACACATAGAAAAGGGAAAATATTTCCCCCGGCAACTAATTTCACACTCGAAGGGGCTCGAAAATCCATAAAAATCTTTTTACACGCGTCGATGTTCAACCACACACAGTAGTTTACCATGACCTCCACTTCCTCCCCTTTTCTCATGTACGCCGAAAACGACTTTTCACTACTTCTATATACATATATATACAGTATATAAACTAATAATGTTCAGTTTACTTGGGGTTTCCCATTGCCCAGTAGATATTGAAATGAAAAATAGCCTAAGTTGAATTAGCCACATAAATCAACAAACTGCATTAATTTATTTGACTTGGAGTACTTAAAAAATAACACTGAAAGAAGTATTGTATAAAACATTACTCATAAATATAAAAACCAATTTATAGTATTTAAAGGATTTCTGGTTTTTAATGTATCTATCTGTATATATATGTATAAAATGTAATGTGTATATTTGTGTGTGGCTGTGTGTATGGTTTTGGATTATAGAAACTACTAAAAAAAAAAAAAAATGTAGAGATTTTCCAAAGTGACACCAGAAAAGTTTAGAGGGTATGTTGAACTCTATGTTCGATAGGTGGTGCAGAACATTTAAAAAAATATTTTTATCGATTATACTTATGCCAAATAAATTATTATTATACTACTAGGTAGTTATTACGTCTCAATTAAGATAACGAGATACATCTAGAATTGTAACCAATCCAACGCTGTAGATAGAAATTCTTTTTTTTTTTTTGAGGGGCATTTAATTTTTTTCCTAGTTTTTGCAAAGTTAGAATACCTACGTATCATCTATAACTTAATGACCCCTTTATTCATTAACTGTTTACTACACATATACTTTTAACTTACGAGTAGTTATGACTATACTAGTATACCAGTGTACAACTAAGTTAACTATTACGGTATACATTTAACACTACAGTGTATTAGCATTATTGTAAATCATAAACTAATGTATTACTTACTCGTAGTTTAATTTAACTAATTTATGTATATTAATATGACCTATGTGTTATAAACATATAATATCATTTTTAATTCGAATATTATTATGAAGCAACTAAATAAATTTAAATGATTAAAAACATAATAAAAGTCACAATTTGTACGCGAAGTTGTGGTAATCAATTAACAGTGCGCCGGTGTGCGTTTGTGGTATTTGTACGATATTACAAAAACATACCAAATGTACAATAAATAAAAATAAATAGTTGTCTCCAAGTTACATTATTATAATATTACATTAAATTATAAGACATTTATAACATTATGTTTTAAGTATTGTGGTTATATCCATTATCTATATACACTGTAATTAGTGTGTTAATAGCACCTCGTATTCATAAATGAATATTGAAGATAATGATAAAATTGAAATCGATAATTTATTTTCATATCATGCTTAATACTTAATCATTACTATTTGGAATTTATTAATACAAACTCGAATAATTTATATCATAGATTTACTTTGATTTTATAAATATATCAATGATAATATAGGAAATTTCTGTACAAACCAACAAAAAAATTTTGGCGAGTGGCGCGTACCGTACCCTCTCTGTAGTCCCCCTTGACTACGGCACTGATCCGATTCCCAATTTACTGCAGGCGTAGTGCTCACTTCTATCGGATTCGTCTACAAATCGAAGTAAATTGAAGCTGAAATTCTCGTAAACTGAAATACCTCGAAAACAAAATAATTTAGTGTTCAATTTTTCCCGAGTCGAGTTAAATAATAATACAAAAATTTCTTTTACATACATTCTAAATACCTAAGAAATTTTTTTGAACTCGTACAATTGTACACCTTCAGTTTTTGATATTTAGGTATTATGTACTTTGTATAATAATTTATAACTCATTTAAAAATTAAATATAATAAGAATAAATGATAATTTAAGAGATTGTTTTATTCCTGATAACTTATTATCTATAGAAGTATGTACTAAATTATTACTAAAAATAAAAGATGCTCATATGCTCTTAATGTTTTTTTTTTTTTTTTGAAACGCAATATTACGCAATATTATTATTACATTTCTTATTTTACATCATTTTTCTATAATAAATCATTTTTATTCTACATTTTCAAAGTTAATATTTTTTTAAAGTTCATATTATCCGTTAAAGTAAATATATTTAAATTCTTATTTTCACCGTCAAAAATAAAACGGATTCAAAGTTATTAGATTGTCAGGTGGTGATATATGGGAGATATTTTGAGACTTCTTGAATGTATTGTGAGATAAGTTTTATTTTCTATAAAAAAAAAAGTAATTTAATATTCCCAAGAGCAAAAAATTTCAAAACTGAGTTTTCTCGATTCTAAATTTGAACATTTTATTTCTATGTTTTTACAACTATTTGAAACTATCAAGGGACTAATTTTTAACATATGGTATTTATAAGAACTTCTGCATTAAAAATACATATTATATAGCTTATAAACTATTAATGTATAAAAATAATAATTATATACAATATTGAATGTTCATTTAGTATCCATTATTTTTGTATTAAATAATATAATTATATATTTTATGAAAAATTATTTTACACAGTAGAGTTTTAATGATAGTTAATGAATTAAATATGGTTTTATTTAAATATGATGTTCCCATTTTAAAAACGGATTTGTTCATTCAAAAACATTTTAATTGGTCGTAATTTTGAGTTACGTAGTTATTAGAAGAGAACGATTTTTAATCTTTGTCAAATGCTGTTCTATTACAATAGTCCACTATCTGTCTGAAAGTTACGGAATTTTAATTGAAAAAATATTTTAATATCCTCCGTTCATAAAGTGTCAAATGAAGTTTCTGACAAATTCCGCGTTGACAAATAGCCCAATAACACTGTCTATCTTGTTTCCGGAACCGAAAATGAAGGCGGACGTTTTATCGGGGTTTCTAAGGGTCTCCCAAAAGTCAAAACTCTTTTCTTTCTAGGGTATTTGTTGTTTTTCGGCCTGTTCTATAATGCTGTGTATAGGATGTCGTCATTAATCAGGATCACTGCAGATGTCATAATAGGTCCTAAAAAGAGAAGGAGTGAAGATAGAGTGAAATCGACAAAAAAGTTACATTCTCTGTTTCCTCAATGGAAGTTAGCCAAGCCGGTGTCTCGAAATAGATATATTAAGACTTTTTCTGTATCTCAAGCGCCTTCACCCAATGTTTTTAGCGACCACGGTAGACAACAACAGGCAGTACACTGCCAAATAATTAATAATGACCATCCTTTGTAATGTTTGCTAAGATAAGATTTTCATGATGATATATGTACTCGTACACATACGGTGTACGTCATAATATTACATCTGGAACTGTAGCAATATTTTAGCAGTGACCTATAAAATAAAAAAATGAAATCAATCGTTTAATGATTAATGATAATATAATAACAATAATAACATGTACTATAAATTCAATCATATAAATGTAGTTAATATCAAATATTATTATGTATATATTTCACTTTTATATTTTTTTTTTTTTTTTTTTTTTTTTTTGATAGTGTTTTTTTATAAATGTCATTAAAAAAAAATATGGTTATTTTAGTGCATAGGGTCTACTTTTATCATTTACTTGCACACATAAAGTTTCAACCTAATTTTTTAGTGTTTCTAAAAAATTAACTAAATTTTAATTTTTAGGTACAGTAAAAAGTTATAAGTATAGTTTTATGATTATTATAGATGTACAATTTTACTTAGTATAAAATGTGTAATGTGAATTTAAAAATAGATCTCATCGGAGTTTGTGAATTTAGATTATTATAATATAATGAATATTTTTATTATATATTATATTTGTCACAAATTCATAATATCTATGTATTGTACCTATCTATAATGTCTTGGGTGTTCGCTGTAAAAGAACTAAAATTTTCCGAAACAATAAACTTAAATTAGGTACCCGCTTTGTGTTTACTGGTACTTTGAACTATGTTTTACAATATCTTTACTCTTTAGTTACTTTTGTTTATATACATAAAAACCTTTCGTTACTTTCAGTACTAAAATTAATAAAATATTGCTCCAGTGGAGTTCTTTGAATATTACCTCCGGATAAAAAAGAACGTCTATTTACTCTACCAAACTTTGCGCATATTGTTTTACAAAATTATAGTCAGAACTTTACTGATACATCACACACTATTTAACATGAAAACTTTTACTTTTTTCACATTGTTGAATTTTGTTTTATTAAATATCCTGATTCAGTAGTGTATAGTGGTTAGGACACTTAATTGCTATTCCTGTTGACCTTTTCCCATGCAACACCAAACTTTATTTTTGCTTTTTTTAAATTTTACAAAAAAAAAAAAATTACAGTGGCATAGCAAAAATGCAATTCTAGTTAATTACTATTGTCTCGCTTCGTATAAAAATGTTTACATGGTTAATACTATACACATGATAATACAAATTACAATAATATAGTAATAAAATAGTTATTCATTTATTGTCAATCCAATTAAATCTTTCTGTATATAGTTGAATTATATTTGGTATTTGGTATTTATTTTCTATTCTGAAAAACTCCTCGTATCAAGTACAATTTTTGACACTAGTGAGATTTCTGAACGAGACAGTTAAATACATTTCATCATCTCAAAGTATCTATTTTTATTTTAAATTATAAAAAGCTATTTTTCGTTTAATACGTTTTCTATATACCTACGTGACTAGAATAGCTGCATGTGTAGTCGTGATGACGTCTACATCGCAATATTTGGATTGTGTGACAATAATATTTGTTTCCTTACCTCCAGTATGTATTCCATGTATTCGTATGTTTTTCCTATACATGTATGTATCGGTGTTTGCTGTCTTATCCCAAAGTAGTCAGTTTCCGCTTCACAAGTTTGTCACCACTCCATCCATCTGTCTATTTTACTTGTTCGCGCGTATCGTTATGCAATCCATTCGATGTGAATTTTTTCTATGGTCGTTTTCAGTCATAGATATTTATATTATAGTACGTGCAGTATAGTATTACTGCACTTTACTGTTCTACAATATTTGCATTAATAATAATAATAATAAAATATTGATTTCTACGGTTAAGTTTCATAACCAGTAATAGTGGTTACAAACGTACATCCATAATTCATTTGTATGCGTGGGTGTGGGTGTTGTGGACATGTAAAGTATAGTATCTACCTATATATATTCAGTCGCAATGACTATTACAATATGTATACTTTGGAGTTTGGAAAGTACTTGATAAAAACGGATTATTTCAATGCTTATAAACTATTATTTCGACACTCGTCCCTGATACCGCACGTTTCTCGTGCAAGACTCTAAGTTTTAGACTTAACAGTACCTACCTATAGATTTTTATTTTTCAATTAATACCTAAACCTATTTCTTGAGTATCCTAATTACCTGTATAGTAAAATTTGATAATAATAATGATTTAGATAATTCTATAGATATCTAGTTTTTTCTTTGTTATTACTGTGCTTTAAATTGATTGTCGACAAACAGATGGTTTGTCGTTATTAACTAAATTTTTATCATTTTTGAGAAGCTATTTAATTATTTTAGATTCATTGACATTATATTTTCAGTAGTACAAATAAGATTCTTCTTTCAACCAATTCTTTGTTTATTATTTTGACATATCTATAGGCTTTGCCAAAAGTAATATTTTACGTCGTTTTCGAGGCACCTATAAAGATTACAAATTTAACTTTCTTAAAAAAATGTTGAATAAAAATCCAATAAATTATAACATTTATATGTCATGGGGATTTTGAAATACGAGTACATATTTATTATTTCATTTTTTATTTTAAAGATTAAATTCTTTAAAATAAATTACTGCTAATATGTATTATTATATATACATACTATCTTAATGTTTTATTTTTTGTACCACAATAAAACTTACCTATGTATATAAAAAATAATAACAACATAGTCGAATTGGTCCTTTTAATATACAACTTTATATTTTACAATATTTTGGTAATTTTCGTTTCAACTGCTTAACTATAAGCACTAAATTTATTTGAGCAACACGTATTATTTTAAAATCTAGAAAATATTATTTTTACATTATTTCCAGTCAAGATAAAACATTTATTTTTTTTTTAAATTATATATATTTTTAAGTTTTTGCCTTTTTTGAATAACATTATACTTTTTAAATTTCATACTATGAAGCAAATTATGTTTCAGAGTATTTAAATACATAAAAATTGAATTTTGGACGAGTAGTTTATGTGTTAAAAACGTATAAGTGTTTATAGTTTAGGTGAGCAAAGTGGAGTGGTACGGGGTACCCCTCAAAATATTAGTCTACTAATCCGCTTTTTATGTATTGAAATACTCTGAAAAATATTCTGCTTCAGCATATAAAATTATAAATTTATGTGTCATTCAAAAAAGGTAAAAAAAAAACTAAAATAACAATATAAAATATTGAAAAATTTATTATTTTATTTCAATTATAGAAATTGTTATGTAAAAAATATTCTCAAAAACGTTAATAGATATTAAAATAATAAGTGTTGTTTGATAAAAGAATCACTGTAGGTATATAGTTATAAATAATAATAATATAAATAATTACGATAGTAAGTAATATGGTAATCGAAATTGTAATAATAACAATAATCGTAGTTGTGATAAAACAGATATAATATTATGTTACAGTTTATTGTCGACATAGAACATGTAGTTTATTATTTTTTTTATTAACAAAGTACGTTAAACTTAAAATTAATATTTGATAAAATAGTTAATATCAAATGTATTTTAACGTGCGATTTAAGTTATTGATTATTTATTGATTTTATTTATTTTTTTGCATTTGCATTTGCTTACATACCAATTGCTATTTTATGAAAATGTTTTTTTTTTTATGTAATACTAAATTCATTCTATTATAGTTCTAGCATATAGGTAATCCTAGATAGAAGGTACATTTTTATTAATAGAATAAATATTTTTATAAAGCATTATATTACAATTTATTTTAGAGCACAAAGCTGTTTATGGCTTTAATAATAATTCTACTAAATATTCATAATAGTATTATATTAATATACTTATATCGTGTAATCAAAATCAGTTGATCCGAGAGATTTTACCGTAAATAAAATGTTCTAAATAAATATGGTCATTAGTTGTACCTATCTAGTCCGATGTTTTAAAAACTGAAATATACTTGATTTAAAGTTATTCTCGAACTCGTACACACTTAGATTTTATTCATCATTAACACTAAATGTTGAAATATTAAAATTTTAAAATCTTCATAATTCTCAGAAAGCTAGTATAAAATGTGTACCCATGAAAAAGTTTATTTCAATTTTGTATTCCAGAAAACGATATCTAATAACTGTGTGAATTGCTTATAAATGGTGATTTACATTTTTATTATAGACATGGATTGTAAAATTATCTGACAAAATCACAAATCATAACCAACATTGGCAGACTTTCTTACTATATTATACATGCAGAACGTCGCCTAGATTTTTCTTTATTTATGAACGTTTGAAATTAATCAGGCTCGAACGGGTCTTATGATTCTTCTATCATTATATGCTATCGCGTTGGCTTTGATGTTCCTAAGGAATTCAATTACACGGAAGATTTAATACCGAGCAATTAGCCTAATAGACATTATTGACATCTGTATGGACTAGAAAATACATATAGGTACAAATACAGGTACAATACACTGACCCTCACAGATTTCGCTTCTGATCGCTTGTTATAAAAACCGTAGGTGAATCTGTTTCATTCCATCTCACTACTCAGATAATGTTATGTATACTGTATAGGTAACTATATTTACACACATGCGCGCACACACGTTCACAATCACGCTGTTTCAGTAGGTATACAATATAATATAAAATGTGGTAGATAATAATTCCAGAGGCTTTTTAGATCCGATCTAAAATCGTTCCTCTGCGTTTCGATTTAATTAGTTAATTGACCATGATTTTGAGGTATTTTAATCCACCTCTGACTAATAGTGGTCACTGGTCATATGTATTATACCTGTAGGCCATACGTGTCGTAACTGTACAGTATGCCGTCGCCGCAGTACGCCTATAATTTACACGCGTATGGTTCCGGATTACCGGCGATGCACACACGTCGGACATCACAGCATTTTGAGTAGGTGATAATACATAATTACTGATTTTGCATTTTTAATTTTCATCATACAATCCAGTCATTATTTCGATGAACGATTATTAGTGTAATAGGTACTCAGTACTCACGCACTTAATGTGTTAGTCTTAACGGATGTCAGGTTCGTAGGTAGGTAGGTATCTACTTTTTTTTTTAAAATTGTATCGCGCATAGTATTGACATGTAATATCGATACGAGTTTCATTAATTATATGTGTACATTACAATTTATATATACAGGATTATGTTTATTTAAGCTTAACCTTTTTATTCTGATTTGTTCGGTATTTGCTTGAGTGGGATGTTGATGACGATAATAATATTTAAACTTTAAAGTATAAAGATAAAATATACATTTCTAATGCGCATAATACGCCTAATGTATAATATTTACGTATCAAATCCGAAAACGGTTTTGTGTACATTCTATAATCTATAACGTTTATAATTACTTAAAAAAAAAAAAAAATAGAAGAATAAAATTATAATACCTATTATATTCTTTGACGACTGGTACCTACTAAAAAACTAAATGAATATTTGTGAGACTTTGTAGTTTTTTTAATTTTTTTCTTATAAGTTATACCTAAGTAATAAGTGTGATAATAATATTGTGTATCACCAATAATATTTAGTTTATTGGTATACTAAACAATTTAAAGTTTAATAGTGATGGTTATTTTATTACATATTATAAAGAGATTATATTTTAGTAGTTTTTCGATCATGAATAAAATCGAAATATTTCTTTAAGATGATACAATTATTAGTATTATAACTTTTTGAAGTAGCTGGTAATTATTGTTGTATATTATTACTTATTCTTGTATGAATATGGTGGTATATTGTGAATTACCGGAACTCTTTAAACCTTAACCCTCACAGTTTCATTCACTAACCGACCTTAAATATCATGTCTATATATAGATTAGTTTATTAATATGTGACAAACTGTTGATTTTTTCATCATCTTTCATCTGTCGTCATTCTTCATAAATGTTTCATTTCTTTGAGTACCTACTATTCGAATGTTAAATTTTATTATGCATTCGCTTTATACATCAATATTAAATAATATTTATGGATAGTAATAAACAAATTGTATCATCAAAATAATGCACTACCTACAGAAAATTGTTGATAATATATTATTTATTTTTGATATTATAAGGTTTGCAAATATCCAAGAGTAAAATATAAAAACTAACAACTTAAATACCTAGGTTAAATAAAGAATATAAGAATATTCTATATGTAAATAAGTTTTCCTGTGTTGGCAGTTAAAAACTATATACATATATCTAGCCATAACTGTTAAGTTGGGTTGGTTTATTTTATCATATGTCATTATATTAATATGGGTTTTCGAGTAGTTATTTAAAATTTAAATAATATGATTCATTTTTAGGAAATTTAACACTACTTTTCTTATTGTTTGGTATATTTTTTAATAATTATGAATTATAATAAAATATTTAATGAACATGCTCAAAAATATGCTAGGATGCGTACATTAAAAACCTAATAAGTAAAATTATAAGTAGAAGGGTAAGTAGTTTAAAAAAAATAAATAATAAAGTGTTTAATTAAAAAAAAAAAAAAAATGCTGTATTATGATTTTAATTTGAAATACTTATGGTACCTTTACGGCTATATTAATAGTTAAAACTAAAATATTTAATTATAATAAATGTTAATAGACTGATGTGTACATATAATATTGTTTTTTACAAGCCCCTGGATCAAAGATGAACATTTTTTTTTTAATATGCGTGAACGAATTTTTTAGTTCTGTGTAAAAGTAAAAACTCTACAGAAATTGTTAGAAGTTTCTTTATGATAGTTATACAACCAAAAGGTGTAACAACCCATAAACGTGAGTCGAAAATTAACGAGCAAACGAAGGTGAATTTGTCAAGAAGTTGGAACTTGATAAAATGTGAATTCGCAATTATTACTATAACCATAAAAGCAACTTCGAGCAATTAAAACAATTGGCCTTTTAAGGGTAAAGCTTATTACGCCTTGAGTTTATAATATATTACTAACATAAATCAGTTTTTAAATAAAAATAATTTCAATTGTATTACTTTCAAATTATTTAAATATAGTTCCTCATAGATAATACTCATCATTTGTCTACCTATTGTAATAAAAATAATATAATAATAAGCTATATTAATTAATAATAATAAATATACCTACTTGCAAATAAAATATTACAAACGATACAATCGCATATAAAGGCTTGTTGAACAATAATGATGACTAGTTAATATTGTAGTAATGTTATGTAGATACTACATATTATTACATAAAAAACAAAAATATGTAGTGTTATATTTGTTATAAGCATATTTTAATGATTATAATGATTTGTTTACTTTCGGAATGTAAATATTATCAAGTGCATAAAAACTATTTTATCTTTTTTTTGGATTTCATGTTCTTGTTTTTGAATTTATTGAGATTTCGTTTGTTAGCACATTCATTGAGTTTAAAATAATATATAAACTTCTAGAAGCAAACGTATACATAGACATATAGATATACCGAGTACTTACCACGCAAGTACTAAGTATATAGTGTAAGTACTAGTGTAGGTCCTAAACTTGGTTACACTGTGTGTTTATAATTATGATGGTATCTCTACAAATGAATAATGTAAAATGGATGTAATAATAATAATAATATTTTGTTATGATTTCAGCTTGTAACTGCAACGAGCATGCAAAACGATGTAGGTTCGACATGGAGCTGTACAAACTGTCGGGTCGGGTAAGCGGTGGCGTGTGCCTCAAGTGTAGACACTTCACGGCCGGCAGATACTGTCATTACTGTAAGGAGGGATACTACAGAGATCCTACTAAGCCCATGACACATCGAAAGGCTTGTAAAGGTAGGTAATTATTTTTTCTCTATTTTAAATGAAAAAAAAAAACAGTGATACTATTTAGTACATAGCTTACAATAATAATAGAGAATAAACAGCTGAAACCATGATTCATATAAGTATAAGAGCAACTCATTTAACGGGTTTTGTACAATTTCAGTAAGCTATTTTCACGTTCATGTTTTTAAAAATGTATTATTTTAATTAATACACACCTTGAAAATAGGTACTTTATTAAAACACATATTATATAAGTGTCATGCACATGCCTTCATTTACAGCTATAAAAAATATATATAGTGGACTATAGTAAATTATAGATTCATCATAATTCCCTCGTTTGATTACATTAAAATATATATATTTGATAATCTAATACAAATTAAAAACTTACGTTATTAAATTCTTTTAAAACGTTCTACCCATGATCGTTTTTTAATTGAACAACATTTTTTTCTGTGTTTCTTTTATTTATTATTTTTTTTTAATATAATATATACGAATGTCAACATGATATTTTATGATAGAGGATTGTATGTAATGTGTGCTATTTCGGGTCAGCAGAATGGTTTATTTATGCAGACTTTCCTTTGTGATAAAAGAAAAAAAAAGTAACATAATATTAATAATAAAGAAAAGAAAATTGAAAAATCGTGAGGATTTAAAGATACCGGGTATATAATATGCTGATGGTATGGTGAGATCCTCGCTTATGATTCACGAACACGGGTGAAGCGCTATCAATAAACCGGCTATATGTTGTTCGGGTGAAAAAACGACCGGGGGGTTACATTATTGCCTAAACGTGACTTATGGTGTGAGATTAAGAGGCTAACATCTAACGATGATAGGGGATCAAAGTAATCGAATGATACGAGAAAACAGGCAATAAACGAAACAATTAAAACGATGTTTTGCATACGAATTAAAATATAATATTACAAAGTATTAAATCATATCGATTTATTATTCATATCAGACACGTATAATATTTACATTTTTTGAAAGTGAAATCAGAATTTAAATTTATCTCCTTTTCTATTATAATCTATTAAAAAAAAATTGTCAAATTAAATTAACTAGTACGCCTATGAATTTGATGTAAAATAAATTACATTTTTTTCTACTGATTTAGATGTTGTTATTCATCATTTTGTTCATTATTGGTATAAATTTATGATCTATATCTTTTGTGATTCAATTATTCAAAGTACACTATGAACTGCATACACGTTGATTCACGTATGTAATATAAATTAGAAGAAATAATCCTATTTATTTAAATGAAAATTAAACATGCAATATTTTAAAAGGTGGTTTTGAAACGTGTTTTGAAAATTTTAATTTAAGCACATAGCGAGGAGAGATTATTTACTCGATAGCTATGTATTAATAAAACGATAAATATAAGTGTAGACATTGTAATTAGCATATAAATGTATAGACGTAAATTATTTTATTATACTTTATACGCCTTTAGAAATATTTTTTTGCAAATCAGAATAAACAATTTAAGCACACAATGTTTATCCTATTATCAGATTTTCTCGAGGATTTTTTTAAATTATTAATATTATTATTAATATATATTCTTTAATTTTGTTTATTCATTGATTTAATAAAAAATAAACAAACATTTATGAATTTTTAACAGATGAGTTTAGTAGATTTAATAAATTATATTTTATTCAACGATTAATTTTCATCTTTTACAGCTTACCTAATAATAAGAAAAACAAATTGTTCAAACATATTTGTATTTACTGTATACATACTTCAGTAATGTAAAACATAAACAATTTTATGATTTAAATATATTGGTAGGCTTTGTTGTACATAATAACTAAGTTTAAACATTGAAAGCTTAATGGTAGAAGACTTCTTAAAGTTTGATTATTAATAATGTATGCACGCAACCCCTTAACCTTTACCATTTTGAGCCTCTGAGGTGAGTCTTTCCGTAATTATACACGGATTATTTGATTAAAATTTAAATGAAGACCTACGAGATGATAATTAATTTTGGCTTTTGATTTATTCCCCTGTTAATCAAATTCAGTAAAAGGTTATATTATATCTCATGATTCTATAGCAACTGCTTAACTGCAAATCTTAAACTTTATTATATTACACCATTTTTATGGATTTCCCGATAACTTAATATTATTTAGTACTATAATTAATGCGAAAATAATTTAATTTTACTAAAATAAATAATTAATATTATGTATGCTCTATATAATGTATTATTCAAGCTTATGTTTATAAAATATTAAGATTTTTAAGATTATAATAAACACATTCTAGATATATATTTTATAAAATAAAACATGAGCCTATCTAAATCTTTAAAAACTCGTTTTATCTTCGAATGGATAAACAAGTTTTAAATCTTATGCAAACTCATACTTATGTGTTTTCTATATTCACATAAATCATAACACTTATTAACCCGATTATACATTATATTATTTTAAACTATTTTCTATATACTCGTAGTACCCTGTACGCCAGTACAATATATTTTTAATTAAAAAATATTTTCGATTGTTTAAAATATCATCAAAACTACTAAATAATTTCTAAAATATTATTAAAATATTACTACTAAATAAGAAAAGTCGGTTTCATTTCAGCAATAACTAATACATTATCGTTTTCAACT
Source organism: Aphis craccivora (assembly GCA_009835225.1). Classification (NCBI taxonomy): domain Eukaryota; kingdom Metazoa; phylum Arthropoda; class Insecta; order Hemiptera; family Aphididae; genus Aphis; species Aphis craccivora. The sequence goes on from VUJU01000275.1 coordinate 36,734, forward strand.
CTAAAACCAATCAATAAAGGATAAAATACGACTGTAGTCTGCTCCTTGGATTATCATCATTTCAACTAAACATTTACTTTTCAAGCAAACACGGAAAAACGGTTTTACTTCGGAAATTAAGACAAAACGGATATTGCGTAGCATAAAACAAACGAATTGTCAATCGCCGTGTCTTTTTAGCGAAAAACAAACTTATTTCTGGGGCCTCTGGAGAATTCGTTCATACCTCGTAAAATCCTTTCGGTGCATACAATCGCGCAGTTTTTAGAAATCAGAGCGATTTATTTCAACCGGATACATCTGACTGGGCCGGGAATGAGACCAAACTGGACGATATTTACCGTAGCTCGGGGCAAAGGTTAGACAAATTGATCCGTTTCCAGTAAAAACGGATTACACCACTACACTCTCACTGCATGTACATTATCCATGCGCACCGTGCGCGCCCTGCATGAACAGGCTTCTTTATCTCGGGGGGCTCGTCCATTGGACAAGTCAAAGTTGTCTACCTTCCGTCCTTATACTCGACACACAGGGTGCGTGTGATATATACAATCATTATACTATTGATGTGAGTAGGGCTAGCGACTCTGATAGATGTGTGTAAAAAGGCCCCTGTAACTAATGGACTTCTGTGTAGAAACGGCCATAATGCTAGGTGCTTAAAAATGGAAAAGGATATGTTTGTTACCGCCCTCTCACTCGTTCTTTTTTCAAGTGGTTCTCTTGTCTGTGGGTCCCGATAAAACTATGTTATTATATAAATAATATAAGTGTTCCAAAGTCTTAAGTATCTAAAGGTTTTTTTTTATGAAAATAAATTATACCTAATATAGGTCGAGTTTCATGGTTGTGTAAAATGTATCAATTTAAGATTTTATAATATTGTTATAAACTTATAAATTATAATTGCAATTTTTTAATCATATTTGTAGAACTGTAGTTTAGTTAATCGAATGTTGTCATGGAAGTGATTGGATAAAATACTTTATTGGGTAATGATGATGTATTACAGATATTTTAAACATTATATTCCAAATTAATTGGTTATTAACTAAAAACACTAGTGACAATATTAAGTTCCGACAATAAATTATTAGGTACCTAAGTAAATTATGATTTTAGAGTTTTCGTTTGTGTTTTCATAGGCGACTTGATTAATAGTTTATTGAAATACTCTAAATGTTTGTTTTATTTAGTTTGATGTTTTGACTGAAATGATTCTATGACCATCTTCAAAGTTATATTCACTTATACTGGCATTAATGAACTATATTATTAATTAAATTCAAAAAGTGTATTCAATTTTTAAAGTGTTTCTTTAAAAAAACATTTTAAAAAATACAATGAAGTATTTATTTTATTTATTTTCGATTGTAATATGCTGCTATTTATTTACTTATTCAACTAAGAAAAATAATTTTACACTATTAAGGATAATATTTGATTTTTAATTTCATATAAAAATCAAATACTATCGACCAAAAACAATAAATCAAAACAAGTATTAAAAAAGATAATTCTCTGTTGATATTTTTAACATTACCACGGTCAAATGGAAATAAGCTAATATAGGCATAATAAGTATAACATACAAAAATATAAAGAATAAAAATATATTATACAAACAATACTTTTATAACAAAATTTTTATATTCTTAAAACGTACCTAAGTCAAACGGTTTTTAAATAAAAAGCATGCGTACGCGTTGTTATCCAAGCGAACGTACTAATATGCAGAATATATTATTTTTTTTTTCAATGCGGTAATGCTCGCGCGCTTGAGTGTGTGTGTATATACCTATATGGCAGCATAAAATACTGTGTTTTAATCGCGTTATGATTATAATGTTTTATTATTATTATTATACACACATAATTTGCTGTTGTTGTACAAACGATATGCCAGCAGTTACTTGATTTTAAATATTTTTCTTCTTATTATTATACAAACGTCGACTGCGCTATAAAGTGCCCAGGGCACGTCGCGTCGGCGTTATTATACTATAGGGTAAACGAATCTGTTTTATTATTTTAAAATTATTTTTTTTCGGCCCCGACACGCTCTCCGTGCAAAGATTATATATGGTAATTCCGAATTCGGCAAATCTTATCCTCCGGTCAAATAGTTTATGATTGACGGTTGAAAAAAAAATATAACCATGGTATAATACATATTATACGATTTGATATAACCTAAAAACGGTGAGCAACTGTGTTTTTAACAAGCGTTATTATGCAAAGCGTTGGAAACTTTCCGATGTAGGTAATATATGCGTATATCGCTATATCGAGTTCACCCTGTACCGTGTGATCGAGTATGTATTTTTATTTTATACCTCAATGTGGGCAATACAAAGGCACCGACACCGCTGCTGCGCTCATTATAACGTAGGTACCTAACATAATATTATACATTATATCACAATATTATGTACACAATTATATGTTTAACGCCAAAACTGATAACACCTACGATTTAGCCCGCAGGAACAGTAGTTATAACGTACGATATTCCCTCTTGTATTCGCGGCTGCTGACCAAAACCCGTTTTATCTAGAGCAATAATTATAGTCGCTATACGTTAACATCGTCATTAGCAGTAAACCACTGGTCATTATTATTTTTCTTTGCTTTCCATATACGTGATATGGGTTTTTCGAAAAACTCGATCCATACTCATGTACATGTATAGGTACACGTTCTATTGTTGCGAGCTTCACTAATTAAACACATGGGACAAAAGATAGGTGCTCGCAAGTGGATACCACAACATTAATAATATCCGAAAGGCTATTTGACCGTAAAAAGAGCATAAAAAAAACCTGGGGATATAAAAAAAAATGGTATTTTTCTTTATGCCAAAACAAGAGATTTGTCGTCGTTGTTAATACCCTGCAGGGGTTTCACTGCAAACAAAAATTATTACCTACATGAGAACCACAGTTTTATAACTCAGAATTTCTGGTAATATTTACTCTTATCAGATTATTATATTTGAACAAAACTGAAGAACATAATTTGCTTTGTAAAAAAAACAACCATTATTTTATATTTTTGCAAACGAAAAATACTAAAAATCTATAAGCAATCTTCACAATAAACTGTACTCGTACAGTATTCGGTATACATGCTATCATTATTCATTATTAATCCCTTGTTGGATGTTATAAAACAAATAATATCATATATCATGTATAAAATTATAAACTACTTATACACATTGCATATAAGTTATATACGAGAAATAATTATTTATATTATTATGGTACAATGGAGCATAACACTGAAATCACATTTCTTAAACTTTGGTAATACTTCAAATTTAATCACAATGTACTCCGTACTCTGGAGGGTAGTGGTTGAGAATTGGATTTTTCATCATCGCTGTCATGAATCTTTTTGTAAATCATTTAAAAAAGTAGTGAAAACAAGAATAATTGTTCTCGAAGCCCTCAGGCCAAAAACCTCAAGGGACCGAATCATGCATTGACACTTGTATTTATCATAGTTGACTGCTTCTGAAGATATTGGGGTAAAATAAGAGTTGAAAATCGCATCAGTTTCCCAACTATGAACAGTGAACACCCTCCAAACCCAATTTCAACTTATTTGGTTTTCCAAGTATTCAGGAGATGTACTTATTTGTAGATGGTTCCGAGTATGGCTCCGAGTGAAAAATGATACAACAATGATGGATCACGAGACGTGTGAACTCAAATGTTTGAAGGTGAAAATGACATGGCACTTAAATCTAAATGGGTTTTTGTACTCACAACAGAAAATGGCTTTTAAAATTGGTAAAACAGGAACACAAGATATTAAATTTAAGTAGAATCTGTATGGACAAAAGTTACTAAAGATGTTTTGTATACAAAATTTAACGTAATCGTTTTAGACTTCAAATAGTGTAGGTAACAGTATTGCAATATATTTCATTTTACTTAAATATATGTAGATGTGCACAAAAATAATTAATTTATCTCATCTCAAATCTCAATATTTTACGATAAAGTGACAGTGCAACCTACAACTACTAATAAAACAAATTATTTAAAAAAAAAAAATAATATCATATTATATATCTATACCTACCGATTACCACTAATGGTGAATTAATAAATTAGCCTATACTTTCCCCTTAAAATAAAATACCTCATTAGGGTTTAAAATAATAAAATTTATGTTTATAAATATCTGTTTTTAAATATTTTTATCAAAAAAAAAAAAAAAAAAAATGTTAGTTAAAAAAGTATTTGGAAAAATCTCTATACATATATTTAACTTAATTAATAATAATACATTCATCTTAGACTCATCATAAGTCACGAATATCGTAGATGTATCATTAATCTTCTAAGGTAATTCTATACAAAGATAATTGAATTAAAAAAAAACTTATTATATAACACTACATATGTAACTACACAATGTACATCATTGCGCCAAATGATTGATAGTCCGTCAACACTTACGAAGTATTTCATCTAATTATAGCTTTAGTTTAAAAAATTGTATATATCTATAAAAGAAATGCATTTGGATATATTAAGTTTAAAAAAATGTCCCAAGCGCGAACAAAAATCTTCACAAAAACATTTTTATTTATAGTTATTCTTTGTAAGCTAAAATATTATCATTGAGCAAACATTTTACAATAGTTATTTTACTTACAAAACCTCAATACTTCTAATATTGTTGTATTTAATATTATAATAATATACATATATATAAAAAATTATTTATATCTCAATAGTTATTATAAAATTATTATACTTAAGTCAAGTAAATGCAGTTTAGAAATATAAATAGTTTATAAATAAAAATAAAGTAATTGAATGGAAATCATTTATAATGTAACAATATTGTGTAATATTACGTACACATTAGAGGTTTACCTTATTAATTATTTTATTTAAATATCTGTAATAATACAAAGTAGTAAAATAATTAAGCACAAATATATATAATGTTTTTTTTACAAAATACAAATACCATTTAATGCTACACCAAAAATAAAAATAAAAGAGGGAAGAAATTTAATAGCCACTTGAAATAATCTCTTTGATGTTTACTATGCAGGCGCCATTAAAACCAAATAGGTATTTAAAAATAATATATAAATATAATATATAGGTATATATTTTTAATTGGTATGGTTAGTTTCTTGTATTAATAAACATAATCAAACTCTACTTTTACTCACATAGATAGGTTTAACGATATATCTATTCATTAAATGTTTAAACAATACATCGGAAGGATTTTTTAACGATAATATCATAAGTTCATAAAATTAAGGTGAAAATTCTTTTCTTTTTAATTTAAGCTTTATTAATTTTACTGTATTATCCACCTGTGTAGCGTATTGTAATATGTATTGTATACATTCATCGCAATATTCAGTGTAATCCAGTTAGTAAATTACTTCTTTCTAAATTAATATTCATTCTTCGTAAAAACGTATCTATAAAAAGTAAAAAGTAGTTAGAGATCGTCCAAACAGGTTCTTACCTATTATTGTGTTACAAAATGTTATATTCACAGAAAACCTTAGGTACTTTACATATTATTTTCCTGTTTCGGAATGTTTTTATTTAGTACCCTACTATCATATTATAAGCTTGACAGCTGAAGTTATAGGTTTTAGTTTGATTTCAAGTAGGTATATATTAGCACAAAGCATTACATTATACACATATTAAATTAAATGGTTTTTTAAAAAATCAAAATCAAATTTAAAAGATAAAATTGTCTAACCTAATTAAAAAGAAATAACATATTCAGAATGTAAACTTATTCTGTTAATGTTATGTGGTTTTTATCGTTATTACACCATAACACATTTGATTTTGTTTTAAGTACATTTCGTATTTTATTGCTTTGGAATGTTTATATTATACATTCGAATTATCTTATTTTGTTTGCGTTTTCTTCAAGTTTAATGCCAATCATATTAAATAAATTATATCGTGAGGTAGAAAAAATTGAGTATATATATAAACAAATAAAAAGTTAACTCGTCCGACTTGCTGTGAGAAACGCTAAAAATACCTATTTTGAATGTATATTCATCAACGGTGGTCCCGCAGTATAGTCGTATTATTAAAAAAACACTTCGTACTGTTTCTCTAAATGATATTCAACACCTGGGTATAACTACGTTCGGGGGTCATCCATCAATGACGTCTGTCACATACCCCACACCCCCACCACGGCGATAAAATTGTTAAAGAAACAAAAAACCGGTAATCCAGCAAGCGGTAGTGCGCTGCTACCTACACCTCTGTCCTCGTATTATATATAAACATAATATTATGTACTTATTATACAATAAATGTGTGTATTTTAATATGCGTAAATTGTCATCTGTTTTTTTCTTTCATGCGATGCCACGCGATTCCTAATTAATAGGAACACCGAGCAATCCGCGATGTCAAATCGATGAAAATAAATTATTGTCCGAGTGCAATGATGTCTCCACGCTGGTCGTGCGGGTGCTTTTGGATTTATTTTTTCTCTCTTATACAATTTACGAGTGGACGTTTATTCGGCGGGGCGGATGGCGCGCAATATCTTCGGGATGGAAACCGGTAAACGGCTCTCCTGGGACAATTTCCTGCTCAGGGTAGATTGTTGACCTACACGTACGCGTGTACGTATGTGCGTCTACTGTGCAGTATATAATCCCTTGGAGAAATCTTATCCTTGACAAGAATGGCCCGAACAACATTATCGCGGTTTTCACGATAAATCGCGTTTCTCTCATTTCTTCGGTTTCATTTTTGCTCTCTAACTTCTGTTTTTATTATTATTTTTGACAAATTGACCGTATATTATATCAATAAGTTTATTGTCGAGCACAACGAGATCGACGAGGGAATACGCGATAAAACTTTATAATAGTTCATTAGTGCTATACCAATCGAAAACATATGAATTGTTGACGAAGCCCCGGCGGACCAGTTTTCGGGGCCATTGTATTTTAGTGTTGAATGAATCGGCTGGTGAGGAAAATATTATGTGCTTCTCGTATATTATGCACTTGGAATTACATCTATAATGATAGTATTGTTATGAAAAATATACACTACCGTAATAATGATACTTACAAGTTACAATACATTAAAAGGTGATATCTTTATTTGATATTTTTTAAATTATAAATATTTACATATATATTATATCATAAAACGTATGATGTGTGATGTGTCTCAACAATTTAAACTGTTTGAATAATTATGCATACCGATAGGTCGGTTATAACTTTTATAGTTTTATTACGGTGTGGACGATAAAAAAATTTAATTTATGAGAAAATGATTTTTTTAAATATTTTTAATTTATCATTTAAAACTTAAATTCATATTCGTCAAATAGTGGAAAATAATTAAGTTTAAACCATGTACTCTTTTTTATTAATATTATTTTTATATGTTATAACTATAATGCCATTTCCTAAATCATTTTTATAGACTCAATGAGACACTTAGTCATCAACCAAAATAGATTCTAGAAATGAAAAAGTATAATTGTATAGATACATAATAAATTGCCGTATCTTGATAAGCGACGATTTATAAACATTAGAGAAAACATAATTGTAAAAAAATATTCAAATATTTTTAGTTTTTAATTTAATTCAATAATCTCTTGTCAATAGTTTTATTTTTATTTAGTTTCCAACTGCATTTTTATGGTAATAATACAAATATCTTTTCCCTACTTAAAATAAATACTTAATATCAATGTACATTACAAAATGACTGTATACAATTATTTTACTACGTTATTTAAACAGATAATGTTTCTTTTCAAAATTTAGAGCAATTCCTGTATTAATATTTATTATAATATCAAAATATCCATACAAATTTAGTAGGTATATTGTATAGCTGATTTGTATAAGACTTCATTTCAAAAGTATGGCATCAAGTAGGTACTATACTCTCTAGAACAATTCTAAAAACTACATATTGAATATTAAATTAAAAATAAAATTTACAATAAAACGATCATTCATACAATTAATACATATAACAGATACTTAAAAGCTTGTGTCCTTATATTTTATAGATTTAATGTGTAAATACAATCCTTTTATTTACTTCCCTTTCTGTTTAAACTGTTGAAACCCGGAAATACGCTCTTACTGAACGTGGAACATCCCCTTGCATATGTGGGGGACCGCATATAATATTCGGAATCTAGAAAAAATTACTGAAATGGTGTAAGCAGCACGTGCTCCGATTTTGCGGTCCGATAAGTCTAATATAAATCGGTTTTTTCATTTTCCCCCAGACGTAAATATTAAAATCCGTCTAGAATGGGGGAGTATAGGGGGATAAATTTCGCTTTCATAAACGCGCTTAGGTCACCATCCCCCCTCTGTCTATAGTATACCTGGGTACAAACTACCATTGTGTCGCTCGGGTCCGACTTAGTGTCATTCACAGGAGCAGGCCCCGATCACGGGCAGATGTTCTGGTTTTGTTCGACCGGCAATAGTTGGTGATTGGCTGATTTCAAAAGTACTGTTTGTTTATAATAGAATCGTTAATATTGTTTTGGAAGTTATTTGTAGAAAAAAAAAAACGTTTATTATTTTGATCCATATTACAGCCGCGTTCCGTCTATAAACAACTTAGGTAACGTCTATACCTACTGCTGTACATAATATCCCTAATTCTCTACAATGCCTTCATTATATAAGGCTTCATAAATTCGGTTAGTTAGTTGAAATGATTTTATAGATATAGGTACGCTTAAATTGTTATTCTTAACGTAATCTGTAGTTAAAAAATGTATACAACAGTAAAACACATAAGTATTAATATTCAAACGTATAGTATTTATTTATATTAAATAACCTACGGTATTATAATATTATACTAAAATTACTAGAAATATTAGTTATTATTATTGAGTACATTACTTACGAGTAAAATTATTAGGTTCATTATTTAGTTACTTAGAAATTATATTTTAAATTTAAATTTATACAATTTAGGTATTTGACAAAATTATCATAAATTTATTATTCTGTACAATCTTAACCCACTTATATTATTATACATTTTATAATGTTAATAAATATGTGGGATGATATAAATATTAAGTTAGATAATCTTTTTCTTTTAGTTTCTATACTTAGCTATTAAAAATGTATGTATCAATACTTGCAATCTACTAAACAAGCAAACTGTATTTATATTTTAAAGATAGTATAATACGATAAGATAATTATATTAGCTGTAAAGATATTATCTTTTTAGAAAACGAGAAATGTAATATTATTTTTATACTTGTATTAAATTCCTACCTTAAGTTTTTCTATTAGACGATCCTTAGAGAATCATATTAAATAAATTATTAAAGAATAAAAACGGTTTGGTATCGATACATTTAAAAAAGATTGATTAGCTGATTCGCATACATTTTGAGTTTTCAAAAATTAATTAATAGTATATAAATTTAATATTATACATGTATATTGTATAGATGATTTACTAAGTATAGTTGTCCCCTCATTTTTACTTCAATAATGCAGATATTCAAAATGTGAATTTTGGAATTTTTAAATATGTATATAATTTAGATCCTAATATTAAATTCCTGATATGTTAGTATGTACTTGTTAAAGAATGTCCTGTAGAAATACATACTTAGTTTTTTAAATGAGTACCTACCATTTTTTCTATTGTGCATTATTTAGAGGATTTTTTTCTGAACATTTTCTTACATCAAAATCAAAGGTTTAATGAATAGTTTTTAAGTCATTTAACTTTGTGTTTATAATTTAATATATAACGATAATGGGTTTAGAAGATATAGGAGTTATGGCAGTTTGAAAATTTTTAATTATTGAAATTTTTGACATTAATCAATCATCATTATTAATTTGTAAAAATAGTACACGCATAATAAATACTAGATTCAACATCTATTTATATTTTTTTTAACCAATTTTTAATTACTAATAACCTTAGTTTAAACATTTTGATGATTGGTAACTACTTTAAAGCCAATTTTTTGAATTAGGTTAGTATATCAACATTTTCAAACAAATTATTCACTAAATAATTAAGAGTTTGCATGTAACGCCATAGTATGCTCCTGAAATAGTTTAAAAAACAACTAAATAGTTTCTAAATTTCTATATTAGATCATTTCTATTTTCTACTTAACAATCTATAGTATAAACGGTTATTTAATTAGAATAGAAAAAAAATTAATATAAAAATTCCAAAACTCTGAATTTGAATAAATTCATTATTCAAGGATAAAAGCAGGGGGTGAACATGCTTGGTAAAACACTCTGTATTACTGTAGACTACAATAATGTTCTAAATCGAAAACCTCGATCCAATATATATTTCTTACAAAAAGCGCAATAGTAACCAACTGTTTTAACCCGACGGAAACGCGTGAGTCACCTCTCCCTTGTTTACATCATATATTATTGGGGCGCTGGGGATCAAACGGGAGACTCAATTACGGCCCAAACTCACTCCCTTCCGACAACTTGCACAACACATATAATATTATAATACATCGCGATTTCTTATTAGTATTATTACATATTTCTGTGGTTTGACAGTTCATGTGTTTACTCCGAATATTGCGTTTACTGTTTGACAAATCGTTTTTTGCAAGCGTTAAACCTAGCCTGAGCAAAAGCTGACTCTGTTGGCAGGTTTTCATTTTGTGCCGATGCTATAAATGGTTTTTAAATTCCGCGCACGGAGATTTTGTTAGTGGTAAGGTCAAATACTGTATCCATTTAACCGTTCTTTTATACTCTATAACTGAATATATATATACATATAATACGTCATATAGACGTAAATGAACTCGTGCCGAAAGGGTTCTTCTTATCACTTATATTATTGTATACTTCGCAACTAAACTTTGACCGATAGAATACAAAAACGATTTTTTTTCGTATTAAGTACCAAAAACGTATGCGGTCATTGATATTCTCTTGGAGACGAAAATAATAATAATAATAATATATTATAGCTACTTGGGCTTTGGACACAATGATTTATTGACGTAGGGTAAAATTTGTATTGAGGGGTATCAATACAACGTCCTATATAATAATGTATGACGTAAATAATACAATGCACATTATACATATTATATAATATATAGAATACGTGTTGTATATAATAATGATATTTCAAAATTGACGACTGGTGGTTGGTGGACCACATCTATATACATATGCAATTCGTACAATCATACTCTTTCAAGTTTCAGTCGAATCTCTATATTTTTCGGATTTGACTATTAATCTATGTAGTGGAGTATGGCATTTTAAAAATGTTGTTTGTATAACGTATACTTATCAGTTGTAGTGCTATTTTACATAACTTTATTAAGTATATTAGAAAAATACAATTAATATGGTGTAACTAGATTATGAACGTTCAGTTTCTGCTCAGTTCTTAAATATTAATTTTTTAAATGTTTTATATAGGTAATATAAAATAGAGAATTAATATTTGAAACTTTTTTCCGTTAATACCAATAAAAAAAATTTCATTGAGTCAAAAAATTTGAATGTTTACAAATTTCGTCAAAATTGCAAAAGTTTACTAATTATTTTGTAGTTAAAAATAAAAAGTATATGAGTTCATTTTTATTTTTATTTTTTTTTTTATAAACATTTGAAATTAAAATTTGCACATCATTTTTTTTTTTAAACATAAAATATCGAATTCAGTTATTTTGTTGTAGGTACCTAATCTAAAATATTATTCGTAGAACTTAAAATTTTTACGCAGGTGTATTTTTTTAGGTATTTAATTATACACACAATGACATTTTCAAAACATTTAGATTAATTTTAAGCTACTGTCTATTTTTTTTTTTTTTTTTTTTTTTTGTATAAATTTGTATCTAACCTATTCATGCTATTTTACGAATTTACGATTAATCAATATTTACTCAAAACATATTAACAATAATATAAGTAGGTATCTACATTATAATATATATTCTTTAATATTGATTAAATTAAATATGTTTGGTTTTTTTAGAAAATTAATTAAACTTATCGTATTACTAATTAGTAATTTTCTACTGACAATAGCATATAAATTATTATAATAGCATTATAAATATATCTTAAAATATATACTTAGTAAATAAATATAGGCTGACGATCTGTCTTCGATCAGAATTGTTTTTCGTATGTAATGTTTTTTCATTATTCATTATTCATTAAATTTATCAAATACATTATACAGTGGCTTATTCAATGACGAAGTACACTCGACATCTTCTGTACAGCACGGTGGATGAGCGTTTACCAGCTTTCCTCTTTTTATTTTTATATTTATACAAATGTAATTTGATATTCGGCAATATTTTAATTTATTAGCATTTTTATTAAATAAATAGAAAAAAATATTTTGTGATTTTGTACTTGAAAACACGAATCACTTAAAATAAATTTAAATAAAATATACGCGTATATTATTATTAATATTATGAGAGGAGAGATGTGATTCCATTAAGCGAGTATAAATTAATTGCGGCGTAGATATTTTTAATAAAACACAATCTACTCGATTTTATTTTATTCGATGAATAAGGAACTAACTGGAAAAATAATCTGAAATTAATAACTTTACTGTCTTTAGGTCTTGACATTCAAAAGAATTTTCAAGTTTTTTAAAAGTTTAGTACTCAATGAATATTTCAAGAGTAATAAACTTTTAAACTCTATCGCACATTAATTTAAAATTTGTTTGCTTAAAATAAATTCTAAGTCAATTAATTTTCTTAATTAAAAAAACCATCGTTCATAATGTATGTCTTATACGCTGGATTATTTATTTATTTTTTTTTTTTTTTAATAATACAACAGTATTGTGATTTGATGGATTTTCTATTTAAAACTATAGTGGATTTCGATTTCTTGGTAGCTACTCAAACAGTTAACAGACTATATATACTTTAAAATTTCAAAAATAAAATTCTTTACAGAATATCCGCTGAGAACGATCTTTCTCAAAATAACGAGTACACTCTTGAATACCATCCCCTGCTTTACGTTATTTAATGCTTATTCGTATTTCGTATACGTCACGAGTATCCAGTAAATTGTTTTTTGGATGCGGTTTTTGATTGCCATCCACAGCCGCGGTCATCCTTTATAATATGCGCCCGTCCAATTTCGTTTATCACTGTCTCGTATATACACATACAGACACAAACAGAGGAAATAGTATGTGTAAAACCGGTAGTGTATATATGCGTACATATATTATATCACATCCGTATATGTATATATACACGGACAATAAATCGACAACTTATTAATGAGTGCGCCCTCATGTGTGTGATAGTTTGTCTGCGTCGCCGTGCGCCGGCATTCCAGCGTGGGTTATTATAGTATTATAATATAGGCTCGTTTGAAAATGCAGATTAAGTCGGACAGCGCGACAGGATAAAATACGTTTATTATTATTATTATTAATTTATTTTTCTCGTAGGGTCGGTAGTAGCTGTGGCTCGGGGAAAGGGGGGGGCATCGATTTACGAAAACCTATGTCCGAAGAAGAGTTCGAGGTTGCTTGGCGTAAATTCTATTTTACGGTTTTATTCAACTTGAATGCGACAAGTGGCTATATTATATACATAATATAATATTTGTTATGGATAGTGAAACTCTCGTCGGGCGAGGTCCTATTTCAATAATAATATATGTCCGTTTGTAATTGTCGTCACACGCAACTTATTTTCTTTTCTAACAGAATATACTTAATAATATGCGCATATAATCATCATTCATGGTTAGACCTAAGCAATGAACGAACACCAGATGTGTCTTATAACGCACGATAATAAGTTATAAGTCTATGATCGATTCACCGTGGCACCAACTACTAAGTAACTATTACATAAATTACCTAAATCGAATGTAAGCTGCCAATAATAACACTTACTCGCGAGTATGGTATCAAATGTCTCTTTCTTCCATATATCATTCAATTTTCCATTGTCGTAAAATTTACTAAAAATTCCACCAACCTGAAAATGTTTTTTTTTTTTTTAATTTCAAAATCACGTACCCAGTGTTGAACTATAAATAAAATAAACAGTGTACGCAATTAAAGTTTTTAATTATAATTTTATGTTCAACAAACATATATTATTTATAAAATTAAAATATTTATTTACTAAAATCTAAAAAGTTATATCACTTTTTAATTTATTTTTATTATCTACCTACCTATATTAAATCTCAAGAGTAATAATTAAAAGTCATAATAAATTAAATTACAATGTTTTTTTAAAAAATACACTATTTTTAAATGTTTTAATGAATAGAAAATATAAGTAGGTATA
>VUJU01000275.1:51147-103550 GCA_009835225.1 Aphis craccivora
GCCTGCAGTGATATTCGAAAATATTAATATTTAATAGTAATATAGAAGTTAATCAATACCTATAGATTTCGATTGTATTATTATTATTTTTCTATGTAAATAAAAATAATTGTGTTTTGACTTTTGACTAGTATACGTCCATTTTTCAATCAATTACATTTGTTGAATTATTAAAAAAAAAAAAAATTATATACGCGTAAATATGTGACGCACAAAACAGAACAGTATATTAATATACGATATGTACTTACAAACCAACTTGAATATTTTATATCGTTTAAACAATCAGATGATTCGTATGCACTTAAAATACCAATGTTTGTGCCATTCGTTTTTCCACTTCACGGTTGAATCCCATATACTACTAACAATATTTTTTCTACACACGATTAACATTATAATATTTTATACAACAATTTAAAAAGTAATAATTTATAACATTTAACGTTTTCAATAATAATTCAATTTACATATTATATTTTCATTATTATTTCCAACTGCACTCGCTTGCCGGCGTTAAAATAAAAATAAGCCCGAAACGATTTATTAGTTTTTTATATTTTACACCGCACACGCACGGTAATGATATGTGGACAACGTTACATGCCTATATACTGTGTGAACGTAACTTCGTTTGTCGGGTACCTACCTCGTGTCCAAACTATACCTTTTCGTTGTATATGTTCCGGGGGCTAGCGCGAAAGTGCACATTGCGTTATATTCTCAAAGAGCTTTTGCGGGTTAAAAGAGCCAGTAGGATTTAACTGATTTATGTAAGTTGCCTCGTTGCCCGCAGCCTGCAGCAAACAAGCAGTTATTTACGCACTCATGACGGCGGCGCGTATACCTTTGCCCCAGCGGGTGCTATAATATAGTTTTCATTAAATCTTTCAGAAAGGTCGAAAAGTGATGCGATTTTTCACTAGCTTTACCGTGCACTAAACCTGCAGCCTTTCAGTTGAAATTTCCGGATTACGCGTGAGTGTTCACCACCAACGTCGGACGTGGTAATAATAATACGATTACGCGCACGGTTATATTTTGCAAATGTCCAAAGACCTATAATTACGTCTTTTATTAGGAACAGTGCGTATACGTCGTCGCCACGTGCTCCGGGTTATATACTGCGACTGGACTTATAGCCGGTACCATATTTCGCGGTTTGTCGTTAAATTATGATTTCTAATAAACAACCTCGACGGTCATAATAACGATTATAATAATGATAATATTATGAGGGTCGTTACTTTTTAGTGATGTTTTAACCACGACGGCGGCGGCGGACCATCCCACGCATATGGTCGTCTTCATCGCCATGCTACGGCAGTAGGTGTCTGCCGGTCCGCGCCTTTAGGGGGCTATATTAATTTCCATCGAGTTACTAGACAACCATATTAAAAAAAAAAATCCCCCGACCCTAAGTCTATTAACAATAAATTAAACGAGCTTCCCGTAATTCTATACCCGCGTGGTACGTTCGTATATACAGTGTGCGTCCAAGACACGAGCTAGGCTTTTTTCCTTATTCAATTCAATTTAATTTTTGTTTTTCATACCTATATACCTATTCGATTTCAAATGATAAATACTGTACTATGAGTTCATGTTCGTTATTTTATCAAACATAATTTTTGAGAAAAACCCAAAGTAATAAAATACATAGTTATCATATAGGTACCTATAATGTATTTTCAAAGTTTATTTGATTTATATAGATATATATCCAGAATTTACGTCCTATAATTTATTCATTGATTTTTGTATCTATTATCCCTACGCTTGCTTAAGTACCAATCTATATATTAATTATATATCTAGTAATTTTTAATAAATATTCTAAAAATATTGTATCTAATTATAGTAAAAATGAAACTATGAAAAACTACTCAAGTATTATATAAGTATATGTACCTATATATTAACCTATAGTATTCTGTTATTAGTGCTTATTATTATGTCAAATTACACATGAATATTATATGTATACATATAACAAGTATAATATTACAAGCCATCGTTTTTAGAATTGTATGAAACCTAATTTTCACCGACATTAATTACCCTAAACATATTTAAATCAATACACTGAAAATAATATAAATCTCGTTATAATGTACCTAATACCTGTACTGCAAGAAGGCCTATATAATAAATATATTTTGTAATGGTTTTCGAAATGAGGATTAAGGACGGCGGTTCGGTACGACGTGCGATCGGTAAATTTCGTTAAAAAACAAACGCGAGCGTAAATTATTGGATCCGAACGACCCCTACACACTCAGCTTAACCCCGATTTAAGACTAATTGGATAACATTACCGGTTAGAAAATAATAATCGATTTTTATCCGTTTAAAAACTTTTCGAACAGTTCCCCGCGAAAACGAGAATTTATTGGGTCGAACAGACTCGCGGCTACCACGTCATTATGTATACTATAGTTACCCAAAAATCGTTTATTTAGTACGTACTAGGTAGGTATACATCTATATATTATACATATATATATATATATATATCTAAC
The DNA here is from genome assembly GCA_009835225.1 of Aphis craccivora. Taxonomy (NCBI): domain Eukaryota; kingdom Metazoa; phylum Arthropoda; class Insecta; order Hemiptera; family Aphididae; genus Aphis; species Aphis craccivora. Next base: position 53,670 of record VUJU01000275.1, read on the forward strand.
CGGTAAACAAAAATGCGTTTCGTGCTCAACGTCCTAAACTGTTTAACAGAAACGGATAAAATTCGGATAGAGGGTACCTACTTCTTAATTATTGAAGCGCACTGAACGAATCCTTTTCTTACCTTTTTTTTCAAATAGAATCTCATTAACACTTCATTCTACCATGACCTCCGGCGAAAAGTGGCCATCAGTAGCACGCATTGATTGTTGTTGTTCGTTCTAATAATTATCGTATCAATAAAATGTTTTATTTATCATCCATAAAATATCTCCGGGCGTTTGAAATCCGCCCGACGCATATAATATATACATAATACATCGTAGTGGAAAAGTTAGTTAAAGAAGAAGTGAATACTCAATAATCGTTCATGATTGATTGTCGTTTTTTATATTAATGATCACGAAGCGTGTAATTTAAGTAATCATATTTGACACGAAAATAAACTAACGGTAACGAAACAATATAGCTTTGACGTGCGGGCAAACGTTTAATAATATTCTAATAAACTTTTTTTTTAAGTCAGATAAATAATAATAACCGGAAGAACGTAGGTATAATACGTAGTACGTACGCATCCATTACTATATTATTCATTATAATGTATGCATATTTTATTTTCTATGTGGCGCGTAGGCCCTCGAGCTACGCGGAAACACTCAAACACTAAATGCAAAACTTCGAAATGTCTTTCGAAACCTCCCCGGCAAATTGTGTAACATCGCTTTGGGCGATAATGAAGCTGTGTACAATAACGATGCAAATGTGCAGCGACGTCACTTATTTTTATTTTTCGTCTTTAAAGTATAAATTGCGCGCACGTTCATCTCTCTAAAGGGATGAACGGATTTATTAAAAAGTCTTAAAGGGGGTCGTGTACCCGATCGCTTTCACCTTTTATAGTTGTGTTTGCTTTGCTACTGAACCTTTTGAACTGTAAACTAATTTTGTTGCCTATATTTGCAGTCTTGTCACAGACTTCGTCTTCTGTCTCTGTGACCGACAGAAGCGACTCTTTTGAAATGAAATTCTTGAAAAAAAAAAAATGATTGTATTATTTTTTTTTTCTAAATTAAAATATAATAATTGGTATAAAGGTACATCAAAAAAATTATCTCTGACGAGATAAATTTGTCAAGAGTAACCCGACAAGATTATTTTTATCATTTATGTGTAAAACTAAAAATAATGTTAAAACATATATTATTACCATGGGTGAGCATGTGTGCGTACGAGTGAGTGAGTGTGATTGCGCGTATATAACGTATACCTAGTAAATTCATCCTATACAGTATGCCTACTTATAGTTATAATAGTGATGCAATAATAGTTCTATGTCTGTAAATCAATCGCAGCTACGCGGGGAGCCATGACAGTCTGTAGGTGCAGTCCATTAAGCGGTTCACACTGTTCGACGATTTTGAAACAAATTCATTTCAAAATCTTTGTAAAAAATTAATGTATAAAAAAAAAACAACATAACGTTTGGCTATTTATTTAACTACATTTGGAACACATTATATTATAGAACCTATATATATTAAGACCGTTTCAACATTTTGTAATTAACACAATTCATCTATATTAATTTACGTAGGCACCTATCACGGAAATAACATAATATAAAATGTGTTCTAAATACAAAGGCAACGATTATATTTTATATTAAGTGTATACTATACAAAATAATGGTGTCAGCGTAGTTACGTGTATGATGGGCCTCATAAATAAATGGTAAATATATTATAGACATTTAAAATAATTTGTTTACATGAATTTTCAACTCTAATGAAACACTTTAAGTTTTAACATTTGTATTATATTATTATCATTTGAATTATATTTGTTCACTTTATAATTTTAGAATAAAATATCTAGCACAGTAACTTCACACTCTGCATATTCATTAGTCATTATACAATTGATTAAATATTTTCTTATGTTAATACGAGTTAGGTAAAATAATCTCCAATCACCCATTTATACAGTAGGTATTAACGTTTATCTCGTAAAATTCGTTTGGATTTTATTTTTATTCCGTTTGTTTTTATTACTTACAGGTACATGGTACATTGAATTTGACTTTTTATCTATTGGATCTTAGTCATAGATTTTTTATTAACATAGAAATTCTCTTATATGACTATATTCTATCCTTGAATATTATGACCGATTACCATTTCAGTAATTTAATTTATGAATACAAATTACACAATAACCATAATATTCATAATGAATTCTTTCCCTATAACTATAACTATAACACATTTTATATTACATAATCAATCATAAAATGTAAAACTACTTTATTAAAAATACGAAAATTGATTAATAGAATATCGTAGTGTAAACAAAATTAAAGATAATATTTTTTTTAAAGTATTAAATATAATTAAAAAATACAAAATATACTACCAACTTATTTTGTATATTATACAGATTTAATGGCGTACAATGTAAAATATAAGAATAAAGTAGTTATGATATATATTATGTATACATTTTAATTATTACTGATGAACTCGTTATAATACTTCATTATTATATTATGATTTTTTTTTTTTATTTTTAAGTTTAGATTACAAATAAGATTTTCAACCCCTGTGGGAAAATAACAATATTTTGTTATTTGGTGTAAACATTTTTGGCAGCATACTAATAAATATAATTTTGTTGTAAATAAAAATACATTAATTGGAAATTGTGAAAAGTATATAATTATTATTATTTATTGTTATTGTGAAGTGCGACGTCATTATTAAAATTGTTTTTGGGGTGTTTGACGGGTGTGTCCCTAACTAACTAGCTAATAGGATATTCTTCCAATAATTAATTTCATTCGGTTCATAAAATTTCTACAATATCCATTCATTATGGTAATTTTCCAAGGAATTAAATTCACCAATCGTCTGATTGGCAATTAAATATTTAAAAAAAAAAATACTTCCAAACTTATGCCCGGGGATTAATGCGATTTCGAGCCAAATTCTCGCAGTGAAAACTAATTTTACAGTACATTTGTCGAATATTCTAGTTTGTTTTTCAAAATATAACAGTAATAAATATCTTTTACCAGATCCTGACCTGTATTTGGACACCACTGGTGCACAATTCTTCTGGATTCAGTATAGTTACCCTCCGTTTTTTCTTCCCTCGAGGCACCGGTGATTTAGCATCTCCTTAAAAAACTCCTATCTGATGTACGTATACTTATCTCAGATCCCTTTTGAAATTACGATTCTATAAATTTATCGCAAAAATATATCGATTTTGGTTAAGACTCAGCAAATACATTCACCTAAATGTGTTTTTAAACCCTGTATTTTGACGATTTTGCAATTACATTAACATTAATCTAACTAGGTTTATTTCTTTGTAACTAAAATAGAAATTAAAAACTCTAAATTAAATTTATTTATCACTAAATAATAAATACGAAAAGTAAACATTTTTCCTAAGAAAATTTAATTCTGTACATACAAAAGCTATTTTTTCAATTTATATTATATATGTATGTATATTATACACAATAAAACGTTTAATTTAATTTAAATGCCAACTATAATATAAAAGAGTTTCTAATCTTATAACCCGTATAGATACTTGTAAAATATATTTATAAAAATGTTTTGATGTTGATGCTAGTTATATCTATAGCTATATTGGTTCTAATGCTGTCGTTTTAAATGATAGTGTAATATAAGTATAGTGATATTATAAAATGTTTTATTTAAGTGCATTTAAAATAATTAAATAATTTAAGCATATTCAATTTTTCAGCATGCAACTGTCATCCAGTTGGTGCTTCCGGTAAAACATGCAACCACACTACTGGCCAATGTCCATGCAAAGACGGTGTGACTGGAATAACATGCGACAGATGCGCTAAAGGATACCAACAAAGTAGATCCCAGATCGCACCATGCATAAGTAAAACTCTATATTTCTTATAATATTTATTACATAAGATTATTAACTATTCGATTTTTGCAGAATTGCCGTCAAAGATTTTCGTGAATCAGATGTCGTCGGACGCTCGGGCAGCTGGAAATGAAGGAGGTGACGAAGGAGATTATGATGAAGATGACGAGGATAACCACCACGGTATATATTTTATAAATAATGCACCTAATATTATGCTATAAATTAACTTAATATTTTATTATTGGTTCTGGATTTGAAATTGTATTTATTCATATCAATTTTTTTACTAGGTCCTCTGATTCGTATATTTTTTTTATAGGTAACTAAAATATGTATTTTTACTAAAGTATTATGTTGTCACTCATTTGAAATAAAACTAAAAAATATAATTTTATTTAAATCTCACCCTACAACCATCTAAAATAATGAGTGACACGTCATTTTACAAAAAATGTATTGAACATTCGATAAACAATAATAATATATATAACACGTATATATTTATTACTATAAATCCGATTATCAAGTTATAGGAATTTGATCATATTATTTATTTTATATTTAATATTATGAAAAAATATATTTTTCTTTATTTTTTTAGCTACCAGCTATATGTAAATTCGGACAAAATCGTTCGAGATATCGTCCCCGAGGGATTTAAGAATTCATGGGCAAATAGCTAGGTTCGGATCGAATTCGGGTACGTCCAAATCGTTAATGGATTACGGGCTCGGCACGACCGACCAAGGGGTGTGAAGCACATTTATCAAAGTCAAATTCCTTTTTTTTTTTTAAGAGAAAGAAAAGATAATCGACAACATTTAACACGTTCATCGCGATAACTGCTATAGTATAAACACGAGTCTTTTTTCTTACGGGCACTCATTACTCCCGCGACGGTTGAAGAATGCCTATAATAGCGACTTCTGGCAGATAAAAATAAGACATCATACATATATTTAAATATTTTATAGAGATATTTTAATAACGTTTTAATTTTTTTTTCTTTCGTAAACTTTACTTAACATTTGAGATGTGCAGAGAGAGAGAAAGTGACAGGACACTCATATTTCCTAATTTAGATAATAGTGACGAGAAACATTTTTTATTCTTTATATCTGTATAACAGCCGACTATACGTCTTGGAATCAAAAGCGAATAATAGCATTTATTGGAATTTATACAATGTTACAATTATTATTATACGAGCAAAAACGATTAAAAATTTTCGATTCGTCAGTGTAGAATGCGTAAAGACCTGTGTAGATAAGAACTTTATTGTTGAAGACGATGAGGGTTAACTTCTTTGGCTAGCAGACAGCCGAATATAAATAAGCCCGTACGCAATTTAGCGAAGATGTTATCATCATTAAGGGTAGACTGGAGGCATATAATGACCAACAACCGTCGATATAACGCGTGTTCGTATATATAAAGTGGCGTGCGACTCGCCCCTCTGTGTTTTCGTGTGGAGAAAACCGATGGTTTTCGATCTTGGCCCACAACGCATTACGTGAACTGCGTAGACGACATTTTATCGTATAAAACGCCATACCTATACTGCGCCGCAGGTTTAACACTAGGAATAATAAAAATATAGACTTACCGATACATATATAGGTATATGCGCCGTAGATGATACGATTCGTCTAAAACGGTCTCGGGGGATACGCACACATTTAAGTTAACGTCATACGTATATAGCGTGTACCTACTAGAGAAAGCGAGAGCGATAAGTGACTCTACAAAATGTATATCTTAAATTTCAAATGTATAGACATAATATTATAATATATCGTGTATAATATTTTGCGGTGGTGCATAACTTCGAAAAACGTGTAAGGTCCTAGTGCGTCGTAGGTAGATACTCGTCGTGTACATCAACATTAAGGATGACTTTTATTTATACGTATAGTTTGTTCTTATGTGTGCGTTATGCGCGTATATTATTATTATTATTATTATTATGACGATGATAATGTGATGTGAAGCGTTTTGAGCCGGAAACCTGACACCGATTCGATGAGGAGATTGACAGTTGTTATATTACGCGGTGTCGTCTGTGGCGGCGGTACCTATAGTGATACATTTACGTGGAAGGTGGAGGGGTTAGCAGACGATAGCGCGCGGAAACATTAAACCTACCGCGACGGTGATAACTGGGCCATTAATTTATCCACATTTATACATGGGGTGGTCTCCGTTCAACAGGTTTATGTGGTCTGAATTAAATATTTCGTGTTTCGACTGACGCCCGCTGTCTATATAATATAATATACACGTAGTATTGTGTATATTCGTATACGTTACAACGCGTAGGTATTATTATAATAATAATAAAAAGAAACGATAACAAAAAAAAAAAAAAAAATGTAACGTCCATTAAACAACTCGTGCTCGCACCGCCACCTCTTTGAGATTAAAAACTCATCGTAAAATCATCCCCCCCCAACCCTAATCCCCTAAGACAAGTGCGACAGTACCTTCGGTCTTTCGACAGGATTTTCGTATTTACCGTTTGTAAACAAATACTTAACATACAGATATTATAATATGTACCAGCTACCTACTATAGCTGTGTTACACATATATTGGGTATTTAGTATATTGTACACTATTATTATATACTGCGTATTAGGTTTACACTTAATTCTAACTGTACAAATAATAATATACATATTACAATGCACGTAGTTTACGTATCGGCAAACCAACTATTCTTGTACAGACAACATTATGTTATAGTTTCCTTTTTTTTATGGTTTTATTGCGATACCCTGGATAATCGTTTTATCGTATATTATAAAAAAAGTTTTTGTTCTACAGATCAATGCGGCAAGTGTCGATCCGGAACCAAGAGACTGAATTTGAACAAGTACTGCCATAGGGATTACGGTACGTATACTACTATTCCAGGTTAGGTTTGAAGTTGGAATACCATATTATATGCAGTAGAATGGCGCAGGATGTGTTATAAATATACTAAATTGTAAGTTACATAAAAGGAGATAGATGCGGACCAGACATCAAACGGGAGTCGCGGGTGTTCTTGAAAAAGACATATTACACATACATACATTCATATACGTTCATACACAATAAAAGAAATTGAAGTACTGTAGGTATAGCTTAATAACATTTAACGCGTTTTTAAACACGACAAATATGAAGAAAAAATGTATATGCATAGTATGTACGTATAATGTAAAAATGTAAATTTTCCCTACACGGGTTTTTACAGGTATACGTATGGTTTATCTTGTACATAGTATAATAAATCGCTTGTCGAGTACACCGACAGACTTGCAGGAAAATAACAATAAAAGACACTATCTCGACGGAAACATCTACGGAACTGTCGTAGCTTCGTAGGTTTATTTGTATTTTAAAACTAAATAAAAATAATATTCCAAAGGCATTGTTGTATTACTGTAAAATACTTGACAGTTATTTGGTAAACATTTTAATATTAATTAGTCACGTGTTGTCTGAGTCTGACATCAGATTATAAAATGGCATATATTATATTGATAAATAAAATATTGAGTTCGTTAATCATTAATTATACGATTTATTTATAATAATATTATATAGTATTTATACATTCAAACTCAAATCTAAAATTATATTTGTATAAATATACGACTAGTTCATTATCTTGCATCAAGCTGTAATAAGTAGTACCTACACATATAAAATCTTTTTGTTGAAAATATGAAATTTAATTTAATTTAAATTATATTTATAAATCTAGTAAAAACATTTCAGAATCATTTTGTTTGCAATATCTCAAGCGAAATCTTATACTATAGTAGACTATAAAATGCAAAACATTAAAAGACTCTTTTTTAGTAACAAAGTTAAGTTAATTACTAATTAAATAAGTGTTCTTGATTAATTTAAACAGTATATTTGTTAATAGCTCAATATTAAAAAGGGATGATCGTTCTTCATTATAATATTGAATTGCTCATTTATCAATCAAAGAAAAATAGTTATAATTTAAATAACTTTTATGATAAATATTGTTAGCTTTTACATTTTAACGATATTTTTCATATTATGTAATATCGTTATAAAATAGTTACATTAATTTTTGCCATAAAACCGATATGATTAAATTTAACCTTATGTAGGTATGTAATCATACTGTATTATTAATAGTAATTAGTAGGTAAATGTTGTGAAAGAATAATAGATAATAAATTGTCTTGATGATAGCTGATTTATACTACTATTATGAATTTAACTGTAATTCTTTGCAAATTATTAGTTTGCTACTCTGCTTATCTAAAGTTTATATATTTATAACTATACTTATTTGAAATTTTATTTTTATACGTCGAAATTTGTAAAAAATATATATTACTTCAGAATATATAAAAATTTAAAATAATATAACAATAAAATCCGCTTTTCAATGATTTCAAGTTACGTAAAAAAAAATATTTTCAAAAACGTATATACATCTCTTGATATTGATTGCTTACTGTTGAAAGAATCACCTAGCATATTGTTATAGTAAATATAATACTCCATATACGTATACGGTATTCGTGTAGTACCTATAAATTACATTTCTTTACTTTTTTGCCTTTAACATTTTAAATAGAAACCACCCGTTGTATACCTATAGAAAAACACATAGGTTCTTTGCGGTATACTTTACTTTAGGTAATATTTCTTTTACATAAAATATGACTTTATTCTAAAAAATGTCGAAAATGTACAAAATGTTTTCATTTTACGACTTTTGAATATCGTAAACAAGTTGAATTTTTTAAACCAAAACATTTTCACGAAAACCAATCATCTTGATGGCAATACGTACGAGTCCAACTGTACAAGTGTAAAATTCTAACACAATAAAACACGATCGCAAAAATACATACATGTATTTGTTTATATAAAATCAGATATTTAATCATATTATATGAGTATATTATCTTATATAATAATATTAATAATATTTACTATATTAAGATCAAACACTATTCGTTGATCTGTATAGTATAATGTCTATAGTTATACCTAGGTACGGCTATAGGTACATAATAATACTGAATCCTGTATATGTAAGTGTATTAAAAAACAAATTTAAATAACTATTTTAGTGTCTTTCAACCATTTAGACTAATATGAGTAAAAGTGGTTTTTATGTCAGTCAAAGTTCAAAAAAAAAAAATTAAGTCATTTAAAACGAAATTATATTTTTTGTACAGCGATATTGGGCAAAATTTCGGAGCCGATAGTGACCAAAAACTGGGCCAAGTTCACGATGAACGTACAGTCAGTGTACAAGCGCAACTCGGGGTCGAGACTTCGCAGGGGACCGACCACGATGTGGATGCATGAAAGCGACCTGAAGTGCAAGTGTCCCAAGATCAAACCCGGAAGGTAAACATTTCCTTAATAACATTGCTGTATAGAAATCGCACACCAAGCGGTTTAATTATTGCATCGGGTCGATGTTAATTATTCTTTTCGTTTCGTAAATAGGCTTTACCTGATTCTCGGCCGGGAGAACGACGGCGAACGACGCGACGGACTGGTATTCACGCAGAGATCGATAGTGATCGAATGGCGAGATGATTGGCACAACCGCATGCGGCGGTTCCAGAAACGAGCCCAACACTGCGACTAAACAAAAAAAAAAAAAAGAACAAAAACGTCACAAAAAATTACAATATATACCCCCAGAGTGAAATCACTTTTAAGATACATGTATATTATATTATATGTATACCTACATCACATACCAGAACCACCATCATCCTCCCACCACACAACCACCACTACCACCGGTCACTGAGCCAACTTTTTTCGTTCCCTCCAGGCTTTCATAATAATAATAATAATAACATATACGATACGAGTCTCCCCTTATTATATGATTCTTTTCGTCCTTATTTTATATTAAGTAGGTAGGTATATACGTAGGTAGTAGGATACTCTTCATCCGTAATATATTATTACTACTATTTTATTATAATATATACACAACCGTTTATTTATTATTTCTATATTATGTAGACGTTAATCGTTTTAATTCGTCGACGTGTGGTGTAATGTCATGTGTGTGCGTGTATATTGTTTGAGTATTATATAGAAAGTACGCACGGCGTAACCGGTAGACACAATAATATAATATAATATATTACACTATGGCCACTTATCTATCCTCCGTTCACGACATTATGTTAAACATTAAATTTATTCACAATATTACCGATACTAATATCATGATGTACCTATACTCGTACTTTATAATTCTTTAAGTCATTAGGTTAGCGTCGAGTACGTTTTTCGTTTATTCGTATATATCAATACAATACAATAATATTGAACATTTTTATTATATACCCATATATATATATCATGAATGTTTAAAATATATATAATAATAAGAAGTACTCTTAGCGCGTTCGCATATACACATTTATATAATCATATTATATAGCAATAATAAACAATTCCATTACATTATTATTATTATTATTATTATCATTATTACTATATACGATAGTATTTTATAAACTATTTAATAATATTAATTAGCTATATTATCTACAACCAAGTGCGTTCTAGAACGAATCAACTATCCCTCTTCCTTTTGTATACAATAAATGTAGGCATGCTTCTATGGTATAATATCATACAAGTAACCATCACTTTGGAATAGGATGAGCGTTAAATCGTCCATTGCATCGGCGTCACTTATTTTGGTCGGCACCAGTCCATATAATATTTATCATATTGCATTTAGTTCACTGATAAATACCTAAATCGAAAAATCTTTAGTCATCTCATTAGAGTTTTTGGTGTTCAAATTTATATATAGTATATAAAATATATATACAATACGCGTATGCCATAATATTATTGTCATATAATATATTTATACTACATTATATTCAGTCCTTATTATCATTATTATTATAGTTATAGACTATAATTATCCGTAATATAAGTAGTAATTAGTATCTTATACAACATCGGTAATTCCTATTAATTTATGTTTTAAGGTATCTTGGTTTTCAATTTTTTTTTTTTTTTTTTAATATATAAATACATTATATACGCTTATTTTTTTCTTTACTGCGTGTTTGATACTTGTAAAGTGTACGATTATTTTATTTTTGTTTATTTTTTATTTATAAATGAAAAACGTTTTTTTATTAACATATTTTATTTTATATTTTTTAAACAATTATCTACTTATCCACTAGCATACAAAAAAAAACCCCATAATGTAAATATGATTATTATGAATATTTAATTATTTAATAATAATAATTTTTACAGAAAAAAGAAACAAATTGTATTAATACATATTTTTTTTTTATATATATTATTATATTTGTTATTTAATTTTGTGTTATGTACATTTTAATTGTCTTCCTCACCACTCTAATTTATTTGTAAAATTTCACTGTAGAATGATGTATAATCTTTTTTTTCTATCCAAATAATAAAAGTTTTTCGTGGTTACAAAAATTTTCATAACATTTTATTTTTTGTATTTTATAATATTATTATTGTATTTTTTTGGAATACAAGACCACCTGACAAAATTTATTTTAAATTACAACAGCCAGTATGCCTACTTTTACAAAAAAAAAACAAAGCATCATAATTATAGTTTGTAAAGTAGTGTGAAGACAGAAGAATAATGAAACATATTCTGTAAATTATAGTTTTTTTCTATAATGATTTAAAATTGTATCGTCCAAATATAATGATAAATGATAATGCAGGGTAGATGCAGAGATAGGTACTTTTAAACGAACGATCGGGGCCTGTATACTTGGTGTATACTTGGTGTATACAGGCCCCGATCGTTCGTTTAAAAGTACCTATAATATATAACTGCGTATCGTATAAAGGGTTTAATAATTTATAAATATTTCTATGTTTATATATTATACACATACACCTACAATCTATACGTGGTTTGGTTGCTAACGAATTATTGAAACCATCGTTAAGGTTTAACGAAAGCGTGTTTAAGGGTATGAAGGTTGCAGTCATAATCCCCGCACCGAGTAGATTTTTTTATCTTAGTTTTTTATAATTAATTTGTCTATAACTGAACGTTATCGTTGCATATTGCATTACTATTAACAAAAAAGTATATGAATGATAGGTACATATGTACTATTAGAGTATTAGCTAATAATAATATGTTAAATAGTGACATTTGTTACATTTTATTGTCTTGGTATGTGCCATGTGGTTAGAATTGTTTATTCACTACCTCTTAAGAAGACGTCGTACCCACACGTGTAGTATCCGTTTAATGAACAATAGTAAATTGTACAGTCATAATAATCCATTTTACTTTTTTGTTTTTAATACTAAAAGATTTTAATATCTTATCTACTCGTAATTTAAATAATATAGGCCTTGGTGGCCTCAACAAAGGTTTTTTTTATTACTTTAATTTTAAAATATTTATGCTTTTACTCTCCCCTCCACCTCCCTCTGCAAATGGTTCTAGGGATGCTCCTATTGCTTTTTATCATATATGGTGTAATATGCAAACTTTACTCACTTGATACTAATATATAATTCATAAACCAATGTTAAATTTTAGGATTAAAATTAATGCTAAGGGTATCTTTTTCATTTTGTTATCAGTCACAATTAAACTTTAAATGCTGTAGGTACTTATCCAATTGATCGCGTTGTCGGAGGGCGGTCACTTATCATGTGGAAAATTCACTGTGGTGAGTGACCACACAGTCACGGTCTGAACGATCTCACTTTTTATATTTATGGAGCATCTCTCTGGAGCGACCATGCCCTGTACGTAGTCGGTTATGTTATAGGTTAGTGTTAGCTATCGTTTAAGGATCAGGATATCCAAGCTAATTAAGATTAGGCTGCAAAACTATGCTAGAATTCTGCCACTCTAGTTTCCAATCAGCTATGCCGTCATAAAGATTTTCAACAAGTCTTGTCGTAGATAAATACTCAGGTTTTATAGATTTAAATCTAAGATTCTGGTTACTTGACGTGTTTTAGTGAAGTGGAATGGATGTGTAATGCGTTTGATAAATATTTTGACCGCTCTCTACATACAGCTTTGAAATATAGGTACATGTAACATGTTGTAAAGAACCGGAAGCCATTCTGTCGGCGTTGATTTGACAGTACCAGAGATAAAACGCATAAAGCCATTAAGTCGAACATCGATCAATGCTACAATGCAAACTATTTAACCATACCGGAGAGGAATGTTCAGCGGCAAAGTAGACTAACGGTAGGATTGACGTATGGTAAATCTATTATCGTTAACAAGAGGTAGCCAAAACCAAAATTATTTTATGATTCTTCGTCAGAGTTCTATGATGATTTATTTAAGTCTAGGTGAACCACTTGCGGAAACAGCATCCGCACGCAAACGAGCGCTGAATGTGTTTAATAACTTAATTATACATTCTTTACAAAATTCATTTTAGAGTCCTATACAAAGAATAGAATCCTTGTTGGGTCCGCCCATTCTTACAATTCGTTACCATGGTTACCAAAATCAATATTAATTATTAATTAATTTCTCATACGGTATGCATTATATCGATAAACGATGTCACAATAATATTCGATAGATGACATAATCAAACATTATGGTGTACTTTCGGCAATTATTTTTAATTTTTATCAGGCGTGACTACAGTAGTTTAACATTATAGTTTATAAATTATATAATTTAGTATAATATGGTGAGATATACATACATCCTAATTATTTATTATACAGTACCTATATTGATATAATTATATCTTATTTCCATCCATAATAATTAAAGTATATCATACAGAAAAATCTAACATAAACGAATAAAGAGTTTTTTCCCCTAGTTTTTATCTAATTACAATTAAATATTGTGTAACGATAATCCCACGGCGTTGTAGATAGGCTACCAAATATACGGATAAGTAGTAACAGATTGAACATTACCAACGCACTATTAAGACACACGAGGGTGGTGTATTTTTGTTCAATACATCGTAATTGTATTGCAAATATATGTCAACACCAAGTCTATAAACTATGATATTTATATTTATATTTTATTAATTTGACGGGCAGAAGCCCAATTTAAATATAATAAGGTTATTATTTACATTACAAGATTATAAAATGATATAAGACTAACAATTATATAAATAGTTACAACAAAAATTACAATAAACTATAATAGGTAGGACTCGTAGGAGAAAGATGGATCAAGATTTGCATGTCTCATACAACGAGTAAGGGGTTCATTAACCAGATAGTCGGTGCTGAATGTCGGTATAGTAAATGGGGCAACGTTACGAATACGGCATCCGGAGACCCTGAAATGGATATATTAAAGGAGAGAGGGAGAATCGGTTTTTCCACAAAGTAGGTTTAGGAGGAAGAGCGAGTCGCGCGCAGAACGGCGAACTGCCAGTGGAAGTAGATTCAACTTATGTTTTTACACTAATAGAATAGTATAATCTATAGACCATATTAGGTTACTTAGTTAAAAGTTTATAACTGATTATTGTACAAAAATATTATTGTTGAAACGATAAAATATAATATAGGGTGTATAACAATTACAGAAGGAATGTTATTATTTAAAAATTACTTTTTAGTAATTTATTAATTATTTACGATTCACCAATAATCTTTGTTTTAATTACTTTTAGACATTAATGATCAATTGTTATTGTTATAAAAACTGTTATATATATATTAAATGTTTAGATATTAATACAGTTATTACGGAGACTCAATAATGCTTACAAGATTAATTTTGTTGTAATTCAAAAATATTAATCGCCGAGATATGAAACATTTACATACATTACATTATTACTATAATAGTATAATATTTTACTATACAAAATGACATTTTCAAAATGTTTAAATAAATTTAAAGCTATTACGGTTTACAAACCTCAGTCGGTATTGTTTCAAAAGTTAATTTCAATAATATAATAATATAGTATAAATATATACTATTATAATAATTAACGATATAATAAATGCAATGTTTTTGTCTTTTTTAAATTAATTTAACCTATACCTATGTAATACATAAACAAAAAACAAAACAATATAAGATACAAATAATATGAGTGTACAACTAAAAATATATTGATATTAATTTATACTTTAAAACTTATCATTGGTAGAATAGAACCAAATTATTTAATTTGGAAAATGTTTGCATTTTTTATGAGTTGTAATTGTAATTAACTATCAGTGGCGGTTATATATTATGTTCAAGGGAGGGGCGAAAAAATAAAGCCAACCCTCCCCCCTGAGCATTTTTTATATAATAATACAGTATATACTGTATACTTATAATATAAAATGTAGGTATATAATATGAATCATAGTTATAGTAATGTTTATATGCTTATAATATTAATAATACACTATAAGTATTAAAAAAAAGATATAAATGATGTATCATAAATGTATTGACTTAATTATCTTAAAATAAAACCATATGCCTTTTTTTTGCTTGGCAAAGAGTATATGATAATAATATTATAATCTATGTTATTATATTAGAAGATATACTTGTTTTATAAATGCAAAGTAAAAAAATTTTTGACTCTTAAATTTCATTCCCGGTAACATAAAATACCTCTATGTGCCCCTGATGTGTATCCACTGATATCTATACCATGTTAATTAGTGTGTTTATCGCATATTCTAATTACAGTTCATACTCTAAGTAGATAATGGAAAAACCATGGACTAATATAATATAGGTACTATCCACGGTTAAAACGTAAAATATGATCAAGAGCCCAAGGGGGGGGGGCGATCTACCTGTCGCGCCAATGTTAACTATTGAACTTAAAACTATAAATACCCAAATAAAAACTCCATTTGCCATCATTTTATTAAATTTAAAATGTTGAGAAAACTGGAAAGTTATAAAAGATATTATATTAGATAATGTAAATAGAATAGACTTATTAAGTATAAAAAAAATTGAAATTACTTTATTTATTTTTACAAAATATCCAATTATTAACAATTATAATAAAATATTTGATTATCAATAAATATTAAAAGGTATAGAAAAATAATTTTAACATAATTATTGCAAGTAAAATTTGAATATTTTAACCAGATATCACGAGAAAGCAACAACAACATTTGCAATCAAAAGAAGAATAATTATCACCCAAAGTCCTGTAAATAATATAAAATAATTACATAATATTTTACTTTGTATGAACATCAATTACATACCTCGAGTTGAATCTTTTTTTAATATCTGAACTACTTCCTTAGTCTCGTTTTCAATTCCAGCAGTCGTTTTGTCCATCTTTACCAATAGGTCATCGACTAGTTCTATAATATAATTTTATAAAACTTATAATCAATCACAACAAATTATGTTTTATACTAACCATTTTGAAGATCGACTTCACTGCTTATAGTAATAGCAATATTTTTCTGTCTAGATACAATTGATGCCAATTCATTTAATCCATCATCTTGTTCTATATAATTTTGAGCATATAATGGATATCATAATTCATAATCTTATGTAAAGGCCTAAAATTAAAATCTTAATTCTTAATACTCTTTAATTTTTACCTTTGAGCAAATACTGTTGCTGCTGTTTAAGTGCGTTTTCATTAAGTAATGGTTGTTTATCGTCATTATTGTCATCATCATCACTGTCCAGCCACCCAGTAGTTGGCATTTCAGTTTTTTTTACCATACTAGTACTTGGTCTCATCAACTCCTGACGTTCGAGAGAATAACTATTATTTCTAAAAATAATACCATAAAATAACATTTTAAATGATTTATAATTTATATACACATTGATATAAGAGTATTCTCACCCTTTTTTCCCTTTAATAATGAACTTTTTCAAATTCTAATTTTTGGAAATTCTTAATATACTTAAAGATAATAATTTTAAAATATTAAAAGCATTAGTACTACTTAAAGAATGTATTGTATTTCTATTTTCCAAAAAAAGAACCCCTTATCTACAGTAATATATTAAGTGAATAATTAAAAAAATAAAATTGATATACATAAATATAAGATTTGAGCGAGTAATTCCTCAATTATTATTAAAATGTTTATAATAAGAATTATAAGCATTAAAAATGGGTTTATAAAAAAATGAGTTAGATGCATTCTAATATTGGATCTAATATTTATTATACTAAGACCAATTTTATAAATTACAAATATTGGTTATTGATAAATTTATATTAATTATTACAATTTTACCATATTTTCCAAACTACTTATTCGAATTCTGATTTTGATATGTCAACATTTTTAGAAAAAAATATCTGCCAAATAATTTACAGTAGAAAATGAGGGTACTTGGCTTATAAATCAATAATTATTGTAAAAATCATTTTACAACATGGCAGTTTAAAAAATATATATTACCGATTTTGAAAACGTTGGTTTAATATAATATTTCTGCTTTGGAGTAGCTCAATCATACGTTGACGTCGTTCCTCTTCATCTAGTGTACTATGATAAATAACTCAGGAAAATTGAATGGGATATTATAAAATCACTTAAAATTGTATTTTCATAGCAAAGGATACACGGCTTTAGATGTTGCAAGTCCTCTAAGTTTATAAGACAACTGTTGGACTTCATCAGTAAACTGTTTTAGCCTAAGCCGCACTTGTGATGAATACAAAACATATTTTTCGGAAGACTTATGTTCTAATTCTCTCACATTTAATAATCCTTCAATTTCTCTATATAGTTTCTCACATGACTCATGTTCGATCAACCTGAAAATATATAATTTTTTTTCTGAATAACAAGAACTAAATACATTTTTTTACAAAGATAACTTGGAATATGGTTACAATTATCAATTAAAATTGTATTAAAGCTTAGTATAACTACTAAATAAATATTTATTGTATATGCCTACTATGGTTGTTATTTATAAATTTATAATTTATTTATTTTTACTAGATAATAGTCAATTTGTTATTAGACACTTGTATACAAATATACAATAATAAAATTAAAAACTTGACAATTTCTAATCGAGTGAATTGTTGTTATGATTATGGCATTTGATATGTATGGTTTTATTTCATACAAAGTTAGAATTATGTCTCTACAACAAGTTAAAAGTATACCTAATGGTTTTTTGAAACCAAAATTAAACACATGTTATCGATATATAATACTTAAATAATGCACACTTATTTAATGAATTTAAAAATTTAAATATTTTTTTATAACATGCTCTGCACATTGTAAAATCGAAATGGGTCTCAACCTTCATTATTGTACTATTGAACTATTGAACTAATGAAGGTAGTAACATACATTACAAAAAGTGAAGTGGCACATTTTTCTCTTTGACTTACCACGGATCGTTGTCGTTGAACACGAGAGCCATAACTATGTGTTAGGTAGGCGTCTCAGACAGTCATCGCGAGACGCACTGAAGACTGTGGACTACGGTGGGTTCTCCCGGAATAGTTTGCTCTCGTTCACCGGTATCTATTTGGACCGTTTAAGATATGTTAAAATGTTAAATTATTAAAAGGTAGCTTGTTTAGTAATTCGGAACAATTGTACCATAGAGAAATATTGGCAAAATCAAACAAAAAACCATAAATTAATTAATATACTATATATTTTAATCTTTTAATCAATGCAAAAATGTAGTATTCAGTATAGTAAATAATCTGTTACTTTTCAATCTGTCACATACTCAAATCGTATACTGGAAACCTACAATAGTGCAGATTTGCGATTGCAATGTCTGCAGTTTTGCATTACGCACGCAACTGTCGTAACTAAAAGTCCAAGGTTTATAGATAACGTAACAACTGATAAGACATGTTTCTCGACGTTATCACGGCTGGCGAGAGGCCTGTGATAAGAATCGGCTGTTTTGGTCCCGCGATTGGCCGCCGTCGTCATCTGTTGCCATCAACACCTAACGCCGCAGCCGACGACGTCACGACGATCCATTTCACCTCCCACTGCTCCGGCAGACCGCAGACTGCAGTGTTCTACCTTCTACTCCTCCACGATCCTCGTGAGTCGTGATCGGCGCGCGCGCTGGTCGGATCAATTATCGTCGTCGCGTATTAAACTTTTTCCCTACCAACCCACCGCCGCGATCATCGTCACTCGTCAGTTCTCTGTTCTACCTTCTGCTCTTCGCATCGAACGTCCGGCGGCTTCGTCAGCGTGCACCGTCCGCGGCGTTTATAAGAAGTACATTCACTTTTCGCGCCGCCGACGCATACCCATACAAACCGACACGTCGGTCGACTTTCGATGCGTTTCCCCCCGGGTCATGCGAACGGCGTTCAAAGAAACTAGGAAAAAAATGTCCGATTCTAGCCAACAATATGTCAGTGAACACTTCGGTCCATTAAAGTTCCGCAGCTTCAGCCATGCCTCTGCTTGGTAGACGCGAAATGGGACAATAGCTGTGCTACCGCTAGGCAATCGCTTACTGATACCGACCACAAAGGACACCAACGATTCCCTCGAATCCCTCGTCATCACACTACAGCTAAAACTACACGTGCAGTAGGTAAGTGAAATCCGAAATGTCTCTTCATTTTGTCTTGATAGCAATGTATTCCGGTTCTTTTAGTTAGTTTTAAGGACCATCTTATTGAAGTGACCACAATGTGGTCGGCCGTTGACTTCCGTCTATTAGGTACCTATCATCGACTCATTTATCATCAAAACCTAAATATTTACATTAATTTGTGTTTGACTTATTCTTTTTATTTAATAAGTAGCAGTAGTTGCATCAAACGTTGAAACGTAACAATACTGCATTTACTAATCACGACCATTCATGAGTTCTGATCGAGGCTTATAAAATAATCATTTTATAAGTAATTTAATTTCCTAAACTTTATAATAAGTATTAAATCTGTTTATTAACTGTAAACCAAAAAAAAAAAAATGTATAAAGGACAATTAAGAACAATTTTCATTTTAATTTAATACTAACAGTAAGTATATAAATAACAGATTATTAACATCTAGTTACCTATAATATTTTAACTTATGATATTGTTAGAATAAGGTATGTGACGTTTAAATTCTTTTCTCTATCTTTTAGGTAAGTGACCAGGTGAGATAATGAAAAACAATTTTTACTATGATAATAAATGAGTACCTACTTAGTTATGAGCTCAAATATTGTAGGTATAGGAAACTGATTTAAATTTTTTATTTTTTATTTTATTTTACTATAAGTGGTTATGAAATAAAAAATGTTTTTCATATCACATTAAGAAATTTTTTATGGAATTATCAGTAATAAATCTAACTTAATTTGATACCTTTTCTTAAAACAAATGTTATGTATTATTTTTTTAAATAATAGTAATGTTTTTAAATGTTATGTAATAGTAACCGATAGTGTCTTTAATTTATAATTATATAACATTCAAAACCAAACTTAATTTCTTCTACTTTCTTCTAAATATTCAAAACTATTATTCCATAACTACCTAACAATTTTCAAATATTAATTTTTAGAAATGTTATTTTTGGTAGGTATTCTACTAAGTAGTTATTATGGAATAAATACTGCATCTGTTAGTTTTTTTTCAATGTCAGAAAATATAAATATACTCAGGTACTTATTAAAGTTATTGTTTTACTCTAACAATAAAAATACTAAATAAGTACGTACCTAAATTAATAATAATAATTTATATATTATTAAACAAACATTTAATTATTATTTTTTTTTTCTAGACCAATTTTATAAATTAACAGCTGTCTTTATTTAACTGGTGTTTTAATAAATAATAATAGGTACTTAAATCAATTTATTTGATGCATTTTAAATTGTTCATTACAAAATTATATTGCATGATTATAAAAAATGGGGTCTCTACAGATGTACATAGAAAATTAACTATAAAACAAAACACTACATTATCAGTGTATTATAATTTATTATAGTCTCATTATATCCATATAGGTTAGGTTGTATGTTTGTGAATTTTACATGCAAGTTACTTTTAATATTTAAAATTTAAATGTACCCAGGTAGGTAACCCTGATTATAAATTAAGAGGTTTTAATTATGTTCTTTTACAATAATTTGATTAAAACAATAAATCAAATTATGACATTACAACATTTTTCTAATTTATAAACTTATTAACTAACATTCTTTATTATTTTATCTATAGACATCGATATGAAGCTAAATATTTTTAACACATTCAATTTAAAAAAATATCCGTCCAGTTGGTACCTACATAACTGTGTATTAAAATATAATATATATATTTATTGTGTACCTAAGTACTTTACAGGTTTTATCTTAATTTCTATAAAAAAAAATATCTACCTATCTTTCTTATTTTATATAAGTATATAATATATTTTGATTAGTTTGTGTCCATATCTTTTAAAGTCATCTTTGCAAATCCAACCACTGAACTAACATATTATGTGATATGGAATTTTAACTGAATATCTTGTCCAAAAACATAATAGGTATTAATAAGAAATAAATAATAATCTACAAAGCTTACAATTCTGGAAAATTATTAGCTGTTAAATTTATTTATTTATTACCTACTATATAAAATGAGTTACATAATATTTTGTTCATTAAAATTATTAATTATTGTGATTTGTGATTTATTTTTAAAAGAATATAATAATTACATTAATCTATTTGTAATGTTTACTATATCAACTATATTGTGCTTCAAATAGGTTATTGATACAGGTTGTTGTACCTATTCTTGTTACATTTAAATTAAACTTATACCTACTAAAATATATAGCCACCTACATTGATCTAGAAAATATCTATTACGATCTATTATTAAAAAAACATGAAAATAATATTAGGTACACAACTATGATACTTAACTTTTTTAAGAAGTAAATTGTTGTAAACAAAAACAATATAAATTATTTTTAAGTATAGACATATCCTGTAAAATAAAAAAAATATATCAAAATACTAGGTACTTACCTATAATAATATCTTGTATATATTTGGTGTAATTGCAATTTGGTCAATTAAGTATTTACTCTAATAATTTTCAGACTGATTATGTGGAATATGAGTAATTTTGATATATTGTGTCTTGTTATTATACTTGATATACATAATATTATCTTTATCATAGTTTAAGTTGAAGATCAAGCTATATTGCTTATATTGCTATAAATAATAATAATGAAGTTGATCAATAAATGCAATATTATAATGTATAGTTAGTACCTAATGTTAAGATACTATAAAAATCCATAAAAAAAATTAAAAATCAGACCTACTACCTATTGTAAGTTTTATCTTAAGTATTACAATAAAACTCTCATTTAACAGTATAGATTAAATATGCTAGTATTATTTAAAATATGATAACTATATTTTTGATCCCAACAAATGTTATGGGAAAAATAAAAAATAAATATGTTTATGTAGTTAACACTGTAAAGAACAGTTAAGATATAAGTATTGAAAATAAAAAATTTTAATTATTTATAGCAGCTTATAGAGTTATCTTATCAAGCTTTTATAATAAAAACATTTTTAAATGTGTAATTTTACTCATGTCTAACCAAAAATACCTAATTACAGCGACAAAAAATCAAGCTGTCACATATTTACAAAAATAAATTAAATTTTAGTGATGCACTCGCAGATAAATTTAGAAAAAGAAAAACTCAATAAAAGTACTGTTTTAAAATTACTTAAAACCAATATTGATGATGAAAAAAAAAATGTGAACTTTTACTGTATTCAATAAGTCAATAGCGAGGTCAATAGTTATCATTTAGGCATCAAAAATGAATTTTGTGCACTATTAATGTAAAACATATGTTAGTTTAAATCAGGGTTTAAATTGTATGTGCTGCAATCTAAAAATAATAATTCTATAATTCTTTTAGGTACTTAAACAAAAAATAATTTTAAAAAACAAAACAAATGTTTTAATTAATGATTTGCTTATTTACTATATTAGTATTGTTTTTCAAGTATCTTTAATCTTTTAAAAGTATCAAAATATAATTTTAAAGAACTTAAAGATTAATAAATATAGGTACTTTTGTTTCATCTAAATTCTTATATTTAATTTATAAAAAAAAATGTTTGAATTTGAATGTGTTATTAAAATTATTTTTTTTTTTTTTTTAAATCAAACAATAATAAATTTATATTCATTTCTTATTATGAGTAGAAATTTGATACTATGTTCATTATATACAGAAATTTAATAGCTTGAACATAATTATATTACAATGTATTATTTTGTCAAAGAATATCAACAATTGCATTTTGAATAAAAATTAATTCCACGCATCCTCTGGTTTTATAAAATGCCTGTCTAAAATAGTACCTATATTGTTTTAATTTTAGTATACATGCACCATATTTATTGATTACCTACTTACAGGTTGTGTGTTATCTGTAGTTATAAGAGCAATTCAAAATTATATTATTAACATAAAAACAACTTTTTTAAAAAAAAACCATCAAATGTCAGCTTTTTCCACACACTAGGTACAAAACTAAAGCACAAGTAGCTGTTTCTTAAGTTACTTGATATCTATAGGAACACTCTGAATGACAATATAAATTTTAAAAGTTGAAAAAAAAATCATTTTTTTAATGAGACACCAAGCATAATTTATTAAAATCCATGAAATGGTTTATAAAGCCTAAAATATATTAATGATAAAAAAATGTATATTTTACATTTATACTAACTAATGTTTATTTTTGCTTAGAATGGCAGCTAGTAATAATACAGACACAACAACTGAAACTATAGAAGTTATCACGCAACGGGCTATAACACAATCAAATCCAATATTTTTACAAACTACTGCTGCCCAAGTGATCGCTGGACTATTTGTTTGGACAGCAGTATTTGTTACATGCCAACAGGTAAAATATACCCTATATTATATGTTTTAAAAAATCATTTATTTTAATGATTTCAATCTTTTTATTTAGGTATATATAAATCTTATAAATTGTCATATTATTTTTGATACCCATTTAATATTTTAACAATATTTTTTTTCCATTTGTTATTATTATTGACACTGAAATTTGTTAGAATATTGCATAATTATTCCTTAGAATTCTATTAATCAAGTATTTGTCAATTTAATTTATACTTTATATTTCAAAATGTTTTAATATTATCACTATTTCCTGTTTATAAAATGAGATTATTAGGAATTCTTATTTCTTTACATTTCATAGAAAGACCTTTAAAGATAATTCTTTGTTAGGTAATTATGACAGAGGAAAAATATAAGTTTTCACAATCATATTGGATAAGTTTAAATATTAAATTTATAACTGCAATATAACTCATTTCATCAAATACAAATAATTTTTTTGTTGAATTTAGTTATTAATCAGTATTAATAAATATTTTTATTTGTAACAGTATGATTGAAGTATTTTAAAATAATAGTTGGTACACAATAAAACTATAACTTCTTCAAAAATATTTTTGTTGTGATGTCAAGCATTGATAAAATTATTGTTATCCCCAACTTAATGGGAAAATTTGAAGAGAAGGGGATATAAGAGTATTAAAAAAGTGTTGAGTTAATCTTAAAAAGGTCATTGATGTTTTTTTAAATTGATGGAGGGTTTTTGAAGATCCATAATCAGGATATATAAAAAAAAAAAGGTTGGGAAACATTGCTATAGACTATATTTTAATATCGTCAAAGTACATAATAATAATAATAATAATAATAATAATAATAGCGTGTCTAATGTAGTAATGATCCAAGGTTTTGGTACTAACTGTCAAGGTGAATTGTGGCTACATCCAAATGTATTTTCTATTTATTTCCTTTGTGGTATTTTTCATAAAATATGATTTTGTTTTTAGTGATACTGAAACTACGTCATATTACATTATATTACATAGGTATGTTTCCCTCATTTAAATAATATTATTTTTTATATACTTTTACCCACCTTATATGATATAGTACCTAGTTTATTACAATTAATAAGATAATTCAAAACACAATTTGTATACAACTATTGAACTATATTATACAGTTACTTTATCTACATAGTACTGGTATCCATTGATTAGTTCTGGGAAAGAAAACCAAAAGTACAGTTATTGCAACAAAATTGGTGACAGTAAAAAAAAAAAAAAAATGAACAACGATTAAACAAGCCCTACAATAATTACTAATAATTTTATCGTAATTATTATAATATATGTCTTAAGAATAACATTATTATTAACAACATTTATAAATAATTGTTGTTGACACGACTAATAACTACACAAGCTACCTACGATTAATATTCACAAATTAATAATTATAATTTTTTATTAAATTATAGTTTATATTATAGAATAGAATAATAGAGATAAAGGAAGATAAATATGTTATACTAAAAGTAACAGTTTTATTTAGTCCGATATTTTAATTTTGTTTTAGAACAAATACGAAGGTTATTTTTTTAAATATATTTACTATCTAATTACTATATTTTATGTAAACATAATAGTTATTATTGCATTTTTCGTATTCAATTTTAATATAAATTTACATTTTCTTATTTAGTGATATTTAAAATCTATAAAATGTATTTGACATCTAATTACTAATTGTTTCACTTCCTAAGATTAATCAAAAATAATATTTCTTGTTTAATAATATGTAAATGATATTTTATTAGTTTGAGTTATTCTTAAATTAATAACTCATGCAGATATTTTGGAACAGTTAAAATATATTAACAGTAATATTAATTTATCATTATTAATTTTAAACATTAGTACGTTTAACTCTATTAGCGTTTTAAATTTACTAGTTTACAAGTTTACTACCTACTTTTGTAATTGGTGCGGAGTTATGCTAAACAATAAGTATCATAAACACAAATAAACTACAATTGATAGAAAATTAGCGTTCCATTGCGTCTGCGTCGTGTTCACCAAACTAATTATTTTGTTGTAAAATCGTGATCGAGAATATCTTCATATTATTCTATTTCTATGTTCTTTACTTGTATGACTACTGCTAGATGTTTCACTTTAATTTTGTTTTGTTTCGGCATTTGTTGCAAAAATGGCAAAAAAGTCCGTCGATTTCAAGCGTATTAATTAAATATTTTTTTTCATTACCCATTGGCTGTTATAAGATTAATTGTATTAATATAAAAAAAAATCAAATTTTAATTTCAATTTATTTATCTTTTACTGCAATATTGCAATATTTTTTAAATAATATTTATATAGGCATTTCTTAACTTTTTTTCGTGTAATTGAATTATTGTGAAAATGTTATCACGATTATAAAGCTGCTGAAAAATAATAATACATCCAAAATATTTTTTTTTATGTTTTATAAACATGGTATCGTTTATAATTATATAATACATGGGTGATAGGCCTACCGGGAAACCGGGCATTTCCCGGTGGGCCCCCTCTCGTATTTCGGCAATGGGGCCCTTTAATATTATGCAATTACAATAACAATTTGAAATATAAAATAAATAACAAATATATAATATAATCTAATATGATATAAAGAATTTTTTCAAACTTGAAATTTTATTTTAAGGTTTTACACGCTAACTCCGATTTTTAAGACGTTTGTTTAGACATTGAAAAGAGCTTCTCTATCAACAAAAATGTACTAGTGGATAACAAAAGGTCTTTTTTATTCTAAAATCGTAAACAATCTCAGGTGATTCAGATAACAGTTCAGGGTGTACAGGTAAATTAATGTACGATCCAAATCTATCGAAATATTTAAAACAATAGGTATATAAAGAAGTAATAGTTTTATCAGATTAAAAAGAATCCAAGTTGAAGTTTGGACTATGGAAAAATTATTTTAATCACTTTTATTTCAATTTAATTATTTAATTAAATATTATTTCAAATTTATTATATATTAAAAATAAAAACAAAACCTGCATCTTTTTTAGCGCATTATTTAGAATTTTTAGGGCATTAGCCATTAAAGCATTTTTAAGGACATTTTTTTAGGATTTTATAAAGCATTAAATTGCCAGCTCTACCTATATTTATTACTATTTTGTAGTCTTTTACAACAAATTCTTATCGGCTATCGGCCCGCAGTCTCCTTGCTGCCACAAAGATCGATTACTGGTTAGGTTAAGGAAGTACGGCCATAGTTGTGACTGGTAAGATGGGTAAAAGCTCACAAATATGTTGTAATTATACTTTTTTCATGGGGGGCCCTTTTTTAACATTTCCCGATAAGTCAAAAATGGCCTATCCGCCCATGAATTATAATAATATATTATTATGATCTTTTTTAATATACGAGTATAACAAATAAATTCTACAAGATGCACTCATAAATATTGGTTTTTTCATTTTTACAATAGGTTTTCCTACAATTTATAACAGATTTTCGTAAAATAATATTTGCTACAATGTTTTATGTGGAAGATAAACTGAGACAGTAAAACTTGGTGGTCGTGCTCTTCACAAATTGCCCGTGTATGACTCGTTCCGGGCAATGCACACTATAATCCTCAAATGAAAACGACATTACTATTAGTGTTGTAAAGACATTTATTTTGCCTATGTCATACTAGTTATTATATCTAACATAATAGATTATTAATTAGAGTACACAAAAACCAATGAACTTCATGATTCCCTGTTTTATAATACGTGTTAAATATAGATGCAATACTATAGTAGCTTAATAACTGCTTAAACTTGTAAATGACCCACATAATTATATTGCAAATTATATTCCACACATTGCTATGTTATCAAAACAAAAAAAAAAAACAATTATAACTGTTGCTTGAATAGCGAATTTTCATAAACTTCAATACTGATCACTAAGCAAAATAAATTAGCATAAAATAATAGGGGTCATTGCCTAACTAAATTTTAACTATCCGTTACAATTTATTTTAAATTTATATTGGTATTATTTTAAGCTAGGTATTTAATTAATATTTTTGAATTAATAAACAAAAAATTGGAAAACGATGTATGATTATTTTCATTAAGTTATTGCGAGGTCGATACGGACCAATACTTTTATTGTAATGGTTTTTTATAGTCAACGACATTTTAATAATAAAATAGTTAAGATTATTGGCTATATATTAGGTAGATATTTATTAGTAATTTGTCAATACATTTCTATCATTCTGCTTATAGACATCCCACTTGAAAATGTCCGATAAGATTATTAATTTATAATAAATAAATATAAAAATATTACACAGTTTATATAATAATAAATGTATTATTATTATATGCATCTGACATTCTGACGCATTATAGCCCAGTAAAACGAAGTTTCGACATAGCTAAGTACTTATTACGCTTCTTACACGTATATCTAATGTACGTTCCATGAAAATGTTTTTAAACTCCAATGTTTTATATTAGCAGGTCATTCAATAGTGTGTTGTGTATGAAATAATTAAAATGATTAATATCTATACATTAAATGCACTTAATACAAACTATCTGTATTTATATGATTCGTGACGATGTCCATTGCCCATCATAGTAATTTATTGCAGTAATTTAGAAATTATGGATATCCTCTAGAGAGAAGAAATTTTCTCATAAACAAAACTGTATCGAACAAAAAGGGTCCGTGTTCTGAAAACAACGAATAAGTTATTCGATTTCTCTCTGAAACCACATTTTAAATAGTCGCCACCAGAAAACGATTTCGAATTTATTATGCGAATATCGATTTAATACAATTTTGTTTATGCGTACCTATACTGTATATGGTATTTTCAAAATAATACTAAATTATATAACTTAGAAAGTTTAAATAAAGTGATCCGTAATAAATTATTGACAAATAAAAATTGTCACAATTGACATTTTTTTCGTCGCCTTGTTTTTGAGATCGATGATCCGTGACTTTTAAAATGTATATACTTAGCATTTTATTTTTGTTGAAATACAGATGTTCACGAAATGTTGATAGATTTTAAAACTATTGACTTATACATTAATACTTATGACTATGAGTTATTACACATAATGAAATCATTGTCATTTTTTATTTTTCAGATATATTATCATCTTCGATGGAATACGAATCCAGCTGAACAACGATGGATCATCCGAATATTGTTTATTGTACCTATTTACGCGCTACACTCGTGGGTCAGTTTATTGTTTTTCAACAATGAACACTACTACGTGTACTTCTTTACAATTAGGGATTGTTACGAAGGTACTTAAATACACGTTTAGCAAAACAAATAACTATTAATGTGACTTTTTCTTATTTTTATATATATAATATATTTTTCATTTTATTTATTTTTACCTAACAGCTTTCGTGATATACAATTTTATGAGTTTGTGTTATGAATATTTGGGCGGTGAAGGGAACATAATGAGCGAAATTCGTGGGAAACCTATTCAGTAAGTTGAATATACATATTACGCAAAATTAATTTTTATAACTGTGCACAGAATTATCCATTTATATGGCAACAATATTTGTATAAACACATTATTGTTTTTGGAAAAAGAGTTAATGTATTATAAAAATTGAATTCTGAATAAAATTACAAAGGACATTCGTAAAAGTTTAGTCTACTGCTCCATTCATCTAAACTGAAAATGCTTAAAATAAAAAAAAATAATTTAATATTTTAGAACATTTCTCTGCTTCTAGTATAAAAATTGAATTTATAAAACCATTGCTAAAAAAATTTATTTTATAAAAATGTTGTTATGTATAGTGTATACTCTAAACCAGTGGTTCTCAATTTTTTTAGGACCATGACCCAAATTTTCACCTGAAAAGCTATCGCGACTCATATGATTTCACTTTTACAGGATTAATAAGTACCTAGTTCTAAAAAATTAAAGATAATTTACTACTTAATAGTTTATAGTGTTTATACTATAAATGTTATAGGTTTATAATGAAAATAGTTTTACAAATATATTTTTAATAATGAGACGTACGAGTACACCTTATAATTTTTATAATTTAAGTATATCCAGTATAAAATATAAACATTAAATTTCTTAGAATCTTTATAATTAAAAAAAAATTCTTAAGGCCCATCAAAAATTGACTTGTGACTCAACATTGATTTGCGACCCACATCTTAAGAAACATTGCTCGAAACATAGTTATTAGTTTAAATTATATAAAAAATAAATTTTTTAAAAAAATCTACTTTGAAAAATAGTACAGTCAGCTAAATGAATGTAATATAATTTGAACAATGTACTATATTGTAATTTAGTATGTTTATGTATAAAAAATTGTTAAGCTGCTTTTGTATAATATATTAGGTGTCTTATATTTAACATAAATAATTAGTTGCTCATTTTTAACATTTTTTTACTATTTACATTAGGTCTAGCTGGCAATATGGAACTTGTTGTTTGACAGGACGTACTTATACAATTGGGTTCCTAAGATTTTGCAAGCAAGCAACACTACAATTTTGTTTAGTTAAACCAGCAATGGCTTTTGTTATTATATTCCTACAATATGTTGGACATTATCATGATGGTGATTGGAGGTAATACATTTATAACAATAATTACGTGTTTTAAATATTTTAATAAATAATGTATTTACATAGTATGAATGGAGGCTACTTGTATGTCACGGCCATTTACAATATGTCTGTTAGCTTAGCACTTTATGGATTGTTCCTGTTTTATTTTGCTACTCGAGATCTCCTAATACCTTTTGAACCGGTCTTAAAATTTTGTACCATCAAGAGTGTAATTTTTCTATCATTCTGGCAAGGTAAACAAATCACCGAGTACCATATTATGGTCTATTATTTATTATTTAATAACCATGTATGTATTTTTTTAAGGTGTATTACTGGCAGTTTTGGAAAAAGCTAAATTCATTGATCCGGTCATTGATTCTAGTGGTCAACCCACAAGTGCCGGTACAGTATCGGCAGGCTACCAAAACTTTTTAATTTGTATTGAGATGCTGTTTGCTGCCTTGGCATTAAGAGCTGCATTTCCATATGAGATATATGCTAATAACTCTCAAACAGGAACAGGAAATCCGACTAATTCACGTACCGTTACAATGCAAAGTATTTCTAGT
The DNA here is from genome assembly GCA_009835225.1 of Aphis craccivora. Taxonomy (NCBI): domain Eukaryota; kingdom Metazoa; phylum Arthropoda; class Insecta; order Hemiptera; family Aphididae; genus Aphis; species Aphis craccivora. The sequence goes on from VUJU01000275.1 coordinate 84,679, forward strand.
AGTTTAAAGGTGCGCTTAAAAATATATAATATATATTTATATATTGTATGTCAAACATATTTGTTGATACTGAATTGGTGGTTTATGTCCTATCAATTTTTACAAAAATTTGTTTTATTCAGGAAACAATGAATCCAAAAGATATAATGACGGATGCCATACATAATTTCCACCCACAGTACCAACAATATACACAATATAGTTCAGGTATGATATTTAATTTAACTTTACATGGCATGTGTGTGTATTTTTATTATTGTAATAGCTGTTTGCATTATAGAAATATTATTTAACATTTTAAATAGTATTTATTTTTTTTTTAGTTAATAAATTTATAGTTATAAATTCTAATATAAACTAAATATTATATATTTTATCTTTTAATATAATATGATATCTTAAAAAATATTTCGACTATCAATTATCATAAAATAAGACGAGACAATAAAAAGTGTATCTAAAATATCTAAATACCTAGTCAAATAATGGTAAATATATTTCATAATTTTTAAAATACTTATATATAACATACAATATGAACATAATTAACCAATAGTATTTTTGCTAGTTACGTATTAAATTGGTCTATGAATGAAAAAACATCAATTCAATGTTTGGTGTTTTATTATTTATTTTATTTTATTTAAATTATTTGAGATGTTGCTATTGTTTTAATGTCTAATATATTACTTACAGAGTTAGTTTTTTTTTATTATTTACAGACGTTGGTTCTTCTCGGCCTTACGAAAAATTATAAGCATGGACAGGTGTTTTAGTTGAATTTTGCTCTCTGCATTTTATTTTTAACCATTATTTTTGTATGTATTTTTTTTTATTTTAGTTATTATTTTTTAAATTTTATGTTCATAATCATGTTTTATTAGTTTGATACTCATGTACTCACAATTTTTCTTTTATTTCAAAAGAGGTTTGTATAATGTTTATGTTTGTAGTGTGTAAACTCCTATACTGCTTGATTTTTCTTTATTGGGTTGATGCAATGTGATTTTGTTAAATGTATTTAATTATTATTATTTTGTATGTTATGAAGTACTTAACACTATTTAAAAATGTTCTTAGTTTTGTATAATTTTTCTATTTTACTATGTTGGTAATAACAATATAACTATGTATATTTCCATTCTCTAGATAGATTATTTTCCCCATTATTCTTACTAGTCAACATTTTTCTCTAAAATAGTAAGTATATTGTTTTGTTATATAATATACCAACAAAAACTTGCAACCATATAATTTTTCTATGCATTAATTATTTTTATTATTTTTAAGACATTCATTTTTAAGTTTGTGATCTGTATTTAAAAACAAACTCAAAGTTTACTTTTAAATTATTTAAATGTACCTATTAAAAGTATTTACTTAATTTAGTTTTAATATCTATGTAACCTAATAGATAGGTATTTATATTAAATTACGTATTTATTTAATTCAAATATTTTTATTTTTAAATTATCACTATATTATTACATTTGTAATAAGTGTTTGGGGAACGATCCTCGCAAACTTGTATTTTATAGTTAATTAAGATTATTTGTACAATTTATAATAAATACAGAAGTTTTATATATTAAAAATATTTTAATTCATTCTTCCATCAATTTATTAGAATATTCAAGTGACTTTCAATAACTATATAAAATCCTATTACCATCATAACAAATAGTGTTATATAATTAATCTTCGTAAAAAACCACTGCAGGTAACGTATCAGATACATTTTAATATATTTCTTAAACATGTTTGTTTGTTTAGATTAACTATGAATAATGTTTTTACTGTTAAAATCTAAATTTTTATACCTGGTTTTCATTATTATAGGTGGACAAAAAAACTATGGATCAAAAAGTGGAAACAACGAAACCAGTGGAAAATCAAAAACTGCAAAGAAACAAACACCCGTGTATAATGAAAAGGCTATGTTACTGAGCTCTGATGAAGAAATACCTTAAATTATCTAGTCAAAAAATTTTTTACGTATTACGCTCTGGATTTATTTCATTGGTTTAACAACATCTATATTATACAGCATATTATTTATTAAGTATCATATGGGCATATAACAAAAACATTGTGCAATATGCTAGTCAAATAAAACTTTTGTGCAATATTTCTTTAATACTTTTAATACAACCAATTGGTTTCTTTTTGTTATTTCTCTGATTTTAAGAAATATTGAACTCCTACAGTTTTTGCTTAAAATCAGGACTTTGAATGTTAATTTGCACAACCCGTCCTTTATATTGTTTATTATATAATCGTTACTTAAATATAGTTAATTTATCAGTGATATGATGAATGATGTTTATACATGTTATAACATTCAGTTGGCTCTGTAGACTATTGATCAGTAATTTTATACTTCCATATTATAATATAATCGACTACAATATATTGCTGACTGTAGTTTCATAAAATTCTAGTCGTATATTGTTCTATTCATATTTTGTTTTCTAGTTTTATATTTTGTTCCAACTTAACAAAAATCACTAATAAATGTAACGTATATACTCTTGTATAGTATAAAAAAAAAAATTAATTCAAATCATTTTTACTTGATACGTATATAGTTATTAATTTAATTTACAATTATTATATGTAATAATATCTAATTAACTTTGACTAAAACAGAACTATTTACTATATAATAAGGTATATAAAAATACGTAACTTAAATCATTCTACTTATATTATTCTATATGTGATTGGAATTAATATTTATATTAATTATATAATATTGTTTTTACAACTAATTTATTTCATTCTCCTTGACTTATTAATGTGTCAAGATTTCATTTAATTTAATTAAAAAAAAAACCTTTAAAACTATTTCATACTTTATATTGATACCTAAATATATATTACATCTATAAATATAAATATTTATTATTATAATATGTATAATGATTAAAATATGATAATTGTACAACATATTTTATATTTTATTTTAATGAAATCAAAAATTATTATTTATAATTACTTGTGTATCTCTGATACATTAAAACATCTTTAAAGTTAAAATTTACTTATTGAATTTGTTTATAATTTTTATTTAAAAATGGAAAAATTTGATCCATGAGTGTTCACCTCTGAATCGAATTCTCATGTTTCGAAATCATTTTATACAATTGGCAATCGCCATTCTAATTCATCATTATATGTCATTATATTATTATTAAAAAAAATAGGTATTTATCTTGCTTCTGCCACACATTTAGTGCAAGTATATAATAGAACAATTAATTACCCCAGATTTTTACCAAACCACTACTACTAAAAACTACCGCATAAATAAAATTCCTTTACCATATTTTGCTTTAAAAGAATCTAACCTATAATATCTGATTGTACCATACACACAAAGTAATGAGTACTAAAAATATCTAAAACTGGTATATATATTATAATAATTTATTCTCAAGCCATATGAGAAGCTTTTCAGAGACAATAAAAGTTACAATAAGTGGTAAAAACTTTGGTTTTGTAAAAACCGGTTACAATTTTGTTACCTCAATTTGAAATTAGGTACTTTTACCTCCAATGTATTGGATTAACAGTAAAATAATGGTAATTGTTAGTTTTTTAAGTGCTGAGCAGAATTTATTAATTAATCAACTAGATCTAAGTATCTAACCATCTATATAGGTGCATAGGTATAAAACTATAAAATATATTATTTTTAAAGTAATAAGTTTGGATTTATAAAATCCATCAATTTGCTCATTCAAAAGTACAAGAGTTGTGACGAAAAAAGACTAGGTTTAGCTTCCCCGGAGAGTGGGGAACAATGTCCCTCCCCGTCTAAACCATACGAGTTGGATTCAGCATTATATACGTATAAAACGTACATAATATAGAAAGTCGAAAACGGTTACTTACAACAGCAGCAGACAGCTGGAATAATATACTTTGTCTATTATACATATTTTATACACAGAATATTATGCAGGTGATTTATTTTACAGGACGATTCGCTAAATATGTTCCCGTCATTTTTTTCATTAAATAGCGAATTTATTAAAATACTGATTTTTTTAATATTTAAATATATTTAAAAACCACACTTTAAAATTCTTAAAGTTTTTCGTACTATTTAAGGATAGTCCTGTGGTGATTCAAACTTCTGATTTTCAACAGAGAACCTCAGTCAAATTTAAATAACCTCGTTGCGATAATAACTAAGTTAGGTATTTATTAAGTCGTTTTTTAATAACATAAATTGTATACTATATAGTTGAAAAATCAATAACAAAACACCCATTTTATCGAGTAGAATGCTTTTATAATTAAATTTTAGAAAATTACATAACTGGAAGCTTGCTTTATTCTCCTGAAATGTGAATATCGTTTACATATTATATTCATTGGCGAGGACCATAAGGTAAAAGTTACAATTTTTTTTGATCTTTATACGCTCAAAATGCAGTACCGTACCCACTATGAGTTTTATTCAGCCGCCAACCCATCTAGACACTCGTGACTATATCATAGCAATGCCAAACACATCAAAAACAAAGAAAAAGAAATCTACAGAGAACAAATGCAATTGTGGCATCATTCAAACAAAATAACACGATTTTAACATATATACTATATAGGTAGGTACCTACTTATTTTAATTTAATTACCGACGTTTATTAATTTGAAAAAATATATGTATAATTGAATTATACATATATATATAGGTATTACACCACAGATCACACATCAATCTATAATTTTACCAGGAGAAGTTTTTCGTTATTGTTGACCGAGGGGAAGACATTCCCGACAGTCAGTAAAAGTGGAAAACGTGTTTTTTTTCTTAAAGTTTGACAGGACCTGCAGGTTATAGTGTTTCGAAAACGGACTGGATAAAATATAGTAGTAAATATAAATGAATTATATAATTTTAAATTTTACGGGACTCGGTCAATTTTTCGTTCTAAAGGATTTTATCGGGACAGAATTGACGTGCAGTCCCGAGAGTCCACAATAGATGATGAGGATCAGAGATAGGCCCGTTGTCCTGCGCTCCTGCAGCGGCTGTATATAACAATATTATTATTGAACGTCAAAGGACGACGATAGATAGAGAGACGCATCACACGATACGGGAAACGTCAAACAGCTGTACAGCCGAGAGCCGGAAAGGACACGTGTCTGAATTTGGGTCACGCGAATATGCGACGGCGACAACGGCCCCGCGGGGCGGGCGAAACAAAAAAATAAAATAAAATAATGACCGCATTATAAAAAGGGGTAGGTCGTAGGTACCACCTATGTATAGGTGTGATGGTTGACGGCCGAGTGAAATGTAGAGCGTATCATCATCATCGCCGCCGCCGCCACCATTGTGCATGTAGTAATATAATAATATTGTAAGTATAATAATAATAATAAATGGTTTACAGATGTTCCGACGAGAGAACGGGTTGTTACGAGCGCGGCCGATCGACCGAAATGACCGACCGAACATTGAGCGCGCCACCCGAACGCAGATGTGTGCGAAATTCAAAAACACACTAGTCGAGCAGGCCTCTCGTCCGTTTACGTTTCGCATGATGTATGATATGTATATATTAAAACATTTTGTCGGTTACTCGTAAACGGTTTTTTTCCCCGATACGACGTGTACACGTTAAAATATATTAAAACGAAAGCAAATTATTTGTATAAAAAAAAACGGAAACAACATAGCGTAATATATAATATACACACACATATAATATATGTGTGTGCGATTTATATTTTTTGTATAATATTATTCAATGTTCGTACACAAAGCGCCAATATAAATATTTAAAACTAACATATTATAATATTATCGTAAATGGTATTGACTAGAGCCATATATTATATATAAATCGCGTGCTAAACATTTTACCCTTGATGACGACAAAAATATAAACATTTATAGTTTAATAATAATAATAATATTGTTATATAGGTAATCATTAATAATTTCAACTGCCGAAAATATCGGCGAAAACAATTAATAAAACGACGATCTACGATTAATACAATAAATTTATCGCAAATACATATAGAATTTTAGATGGTAAACAATTTTTTTTTTTTTAATACAAACCCGAAAGTAAATAATTATAATAATATAATACGATCATATTATAATATCGAACAAAAAAGTAATTTAAACATGTACTAATATAACGGCTTAATAATATGGTAATATCAATAATAATAATCAACATTTCGGGTTAAAGGTCATCGAGGAAGCTCTGAGGGTGGTAGGTAATTTAGTTTTAAAATGTAAACAGCAACAATAATACACGGTCGATAGGTAAACAATATTATTATAACAGCTCGATTCATAAAAACGCAAAAATACAAATACTTAAAAATTAAAACACTTAGACATTACTCGTGAAACAATAAAAATATCAGTTTCGTCAACACACGATTGTTGACATAAAATAATAATAATAATAAAAATCACTTTTTTCACAAAATAAAAATAAAATAGTATAAAACATATAGTTTGTCCGCATCATATATATTGTATATATGTTTATATATTTGAATAGTACTTATTTAAAATATAAATATGCAAATGACGAACTTGAGACTATGTTATCATATTATAATATTTAATACTATTTAAATACTACTATTTAATATATATCATGTACGTTCCCTATATTCGGTGTATACTTTTAAGTTCATAGGATAGTGAAAATAATAAATTTAAATAACTTTTTTGCGTGCGAAGCAAATAACACAAGTGCGGGGTCCGGTGAACACGGCCAGTGAAAAAGGTGTAGGGGGGAGGGTTGAGCGGACGTGAGTTGCAGGATGAAAATGTCATCGTCGTCTCGAGCAGCACCATGATAATAATATTGGAAAGTCAATGTTATAACGGCGATTCGCGGGTAATAATAACTACTACGACATAATATTGATTATATATTATTATATAGTGATAATATGCGTATGAATATATTAATTTTATGTTCGGAAAACGAAATGCGCACTGGAAAATAGAAAATAAAAAATAAGTATTAATTATATAGTTATTGCTCCTATAAACCGTGATGGCGGTGTTATTATATATTGTATGGCTATAAAACGTAACTGGCACGAAATGTCGTTAAAAACAAATTTTTAATCGAGCCGTCAAGAGTGCGGTTTCCGCGTGGCGGACGAAAACATTTTTTAACGCGTAGTATATATTATTATTATAAAATATTATTTATATTATTATGGGCTGCTGCTGCACGTGCGTACCACCGAAAACGGAGGGGCGGTGTGTGTTTGTGCGCGGGAAAAGTGCAAGGGGAACTCGAGAGTCGAGACGGAGTAGTACATTATATTATTATTATTATATATATTTTAATATCATTATAATGTGTAAACATTTTGTTGTTTATTAGTTATTATACTGTTGGGTCGGGGCGAAAGAAACAACGTACCTACCTGCCGCTGTCGTCTAGTTCGTAAAAAAATAAAACTTAAATTTAAAAAGTATATATGGCACTATAATAGTAGAAAAATATTACAATGTAATAGGTGTGTATAACCGTATAGGGACTGTGTTGAAAAACTATTTTCGTTGAGCGTGATATAATAATAACAAAAAATAACTATATATTATGGTATATGGATTTGGATCTCGGTTACTGCGAATAAGTTATCGAAAATAATAATATATTATGTTATATGGTGCGTTGGACATTATAATAATCGTCAACATATTGTGAGAGCAGTGTGTCTATGACAACATATATTATGAATGAGCGGGTTATACGTTTGCAAAAAAAAAAATAAAATAAAATAATAATAATAATAATTCGTCAGACTTTTGGTGTAATACATTGTACGCGTGACTTCTCCTCGTAGTATATATTATAATATAGGCACTGCACAATATATATAAAGATTAAGTTATATTATACTTAAATGGTTATATTCGTTCAAAATTATAGAAATAAAGGTTCTAAGAAGGTTTTTACCACTCCCGTATAACGGTAGTAAATATATTTTTTTTTATATATAATTTTTGTTCGTACGTTTTATTTTTTAGTATATTATTATTATAACCTATACGTATACGCGCACCGATGGCGCGGGGGAGAGAGGCAAACTCTGGACGTATATCATAAATCATAATATTAACATTTATATTTGATCGAACGAAAAGGAAAAACAATTATTATTTTGAGATCTTTTTGTGATTTTTTTTTTTTTCGAGTTAAGGTAAATCAAATTTATCTCTATACACTTATATATACATACACACTCACACATAATGTAACGTACAATTAGGTCTGTGCGCGTATATTAAGTGTGTGTATGTGTGTACGAGTGATGGTGCGGTGGAAGTGGGGGGGGACAAGGAAGAGAGCGGCCGCGTTCAACCGAAACACACGTCCAAACAGTAAATTAGACAATTGCAAAAACAGCTGTCCGTACACTTTTTCTTGTTCTTCTTGCCGCCGTTCTTCTTGTTCTTTTTGCCGCCCGTACAGCAGAACGACGACCGTTTTGGCGAGTTTTCGAACTCGGACGATTGGCTGCTGTCGTCGCCGTCGCCGTAGTGGCGCGGATCGCCCGCGGCGGCGCCCCCCCTGAACGACGACCGTCGCTTGATGACGTACGACAGACCGCCGCCGGCGCCCCCCGCCCCGTGGTTTCGTTTCGCCCGGGCCGTGGCCATGTACTCGAGCGTCTCCTTGGTCAGCCGCTGGCACGTCCACTTGGGCTGTTTGGGGTTGAGTATGTGCTTCATGAGCACCGCCGTCTCCTGGGCGTTGAGCAGGCCGCTGGGCATGGGCCCCGACAGGAACTCGTTGGCCGTCATCTGCAGATAGCGCACCGACAGCAGCACCGTGTCGTCCAGCACCGCCCGCCGGTTGGCCACCGTCAGTTCCAAGTGCTGTTGCTTGCACTTGTGCGTGCACCACCTCTCCACCGTCGTGAACAGCACCTGCGCCGAGCAAAACGAGAAGTGTGAGCATATAACATTATAATATTGCACGTGTTCATAAATTATTAATGCGTCGTGCGATTATAATATATAGAAAATACGGCGACAACGTGAAAATACATAAATTATTATCGGAGTATTATGCATGTAAAACGCATTTAATACCTAATTATTATACTCGGATAATATACTAATACGAGTCTAAATCTGCGCGTGTTGAACTTCGCCATGCGTGTGCAGTATTTTGTGATATAGAAATCATTATAATAAATATGATATGTTTTTCTTACGAGGAAAAAGTGTTAACGTCGGTATAATATCTACGCCACTGCTGGCGAATGTATAAAAACCTAGTATATAGCTAGGTACTAGATGTGAATGACTGCGATAAAAGCAATGAACCGTTCAAATATCGACGGAGAATAACAATATACTCACAAACAGAATTTGTTGTCATTAATGTCATTTAGAAAACAAAGTAGGTACGAGACAGAGGAGCAAAGCTCATTGAACACGTGGCTAATAATATAGGAGACAGCTGATAACTCTCGTGAAGCCACAAATAGTTTAGATTTTATACATCTTAAACTCATTGATATGTATAATCGGCGTAGGGTCTGGACTATAGAACATAAGAATTCAGTTTATATGCTTAAATATTATATTAAAATTAAACCAATATTTTAGAAACTCGGGGTTATAAGGAAATAAGTCGATATACCTTATTGAAAACAACTAGTCAATTAGACAATACAAATTAATGTACCTATGTAGTATGTGTGCAGTGAATAAATATTGTCAACTACAGTTTATCGTTTATTGTATAATAGTAATAGATATAATACGTCGTTGACATTAATCTATACAGCTAAGTAGTTACTCATTTTTTGTTGTACCATAAGTTATTTAGTTACCGGTCTAAGCTTACATGTTCACAGGTGTATAGGTAGTAGGTACGCATCATATTCATTACCTTTTTTTTTTTTTTGAAAATCTTATAATTTTTACTATGGGAAATGGCTGAAAATATATATTTTCGGTCACTTTGAGCGTGTTTTTGATTTGGCGAGAGAAAAAGGTTAGCACACGCACACGATACGCATACTTAGGGCCAGTTGTACCGTCTTCGGTTAAACAGTGATTAAGAGTTAATCAGCTGGTAACAGATTTTTAACCGGCCAAATTCGGCCGACTAAACTACGGTTAACTTTAATTGGAGATGGTACAACTGGCCCTTATTAAGTACAAATCATGTTTTGATTCGAGCTCATGTGTACAATACTATAATATTACACGAACGTCGCCTCACCATTTCGTTGGACACGGCTAGTCCGTCGCGACGAAGCAGTTCCCTGAGCTCGACCGTGTCCAGTTCGTCGACGCTCTCGTCAGTCATCACCCGATCAGCGTTCCTGTCGATGAACGCCCCGCAGTAAGCCAACAGCGTGTCGTAGTGCTGAACCATGCGAGCGAACGCCTCGGAGTGAGCATCATCGGCAGCAACGGAAGCGGGCATCAGGTCTTGTAGCGGCGGTGCGGTGGCCCGGGCCGTGGGCACCGGCGAACAGGCGGCAGGCTGTTCGCGGCGCGGCGCTGTCTGACCGCCGTACAGCCTGGCCGCCTGGTACACCACGAGCACCGTGTCCACGGTCAGGTTACGGGTCAGGTAGACGATGCACTTGTCCACCAGGTCCACGCACATGTACTTGTTGGCCAGCCCGAGCGTCTCGAGCGCGGTCACCACGGATTTCAGTTCGACCGTGTTCTTGTACATGAACCTGTAAGGCGAAACAAACGGTGTTTATATATTATATAGATGTATAAAAATATTGGTAAACATATAATATTATTATTTCGTATTGTAAATTTCGAATTTCCCAGATAAGTATTGGATTTAGAGTTAATAACGTTTTATAGCTCGAGTCCTTCGACCGTTTCTTATATAATATTACAATCCAACCCCTATTATTAATCGATATTTCATTTTTATTACTCAACTTTCGTTCCAGAAAAACTTGGTTTGTTAACATACAATCCTAAAAATAAATATTTATTCCTCCATAAAGTCAGTAGTTTAAGTTTTTTGTTATTATTTTTTTTTTTATGATCAGTCACTCTGCAAAAAAGATTTTGAAATTAATCAGTCTATACTGCGACTACTCGTATTACATTACGTAGATTAATTTAATAAATATAATATAAACAGACGAGAGTTTAACTGCATGTAATATTTATGACGATGACAACGTTAAAGTAATTCACCGTTTCTATTTTAAAACTTTTCTTGGTAGATACACTATATAATAAATAATATATGAATAATCTACATTAAAATTTAAGTGCAAAGCAATTCACCCATTATATGTCATTTGATTTATTGATTTATACTAAATTGTTTCTAAAAATCTCCAAACCTCCAAATTTGATCAGCATAACAATTTTTTTTTTTTTTTTTTTGATGGCACTACGCCAATAAATACATCTCAATATCTGGCATGATAAATAAAACAGTTTTAGACTATAATTGATAGAGAACGGAAAAAGATTTTTTTAAATACTCCTATTTTTGTTATTATTATTATTATCAATTATATGGAATCAATCAAATATTACTTTAATGGGATAAGTAGTAACGACGTACTTGATAAAAATGCTTTTCTTGGAATACTCTACAGATTTTTATAATAAATCATCTGATAAATTTATGATCAGTATAGTGATATGAACTCAAATTTAAATTCACTTGAATTTAAGAAGCTATCTTACTATGATAGATCTAGGACATTTTTATTTGTATTTTTGGTTTTTATCCTTAAATAAAACATTCTTAATTATAACAACTTAAAATAAAAAAAATAATTAAGATAAAAGAAAAAAGTTATTTACAATAATATATTAATATATCTAATGCTAGTGATACTGACTATAGTGACTGATGAGAAAATATTTTTATACCTATCCAATTTAATATATTATTATCTAACGGTAGAAAAAAACAATTAAAATTATATTCATCAACGATTTGTATACAAATGAAATACATTTAAAAGACTATAGTAACTTGTTGAAAATTTAGGAAATTATATTACATTTAAAACGTTAGTGAATACATTTTCATTTCTATATATAAACTTACCTATTCATTATATGCGTGTGAGTCACAACTTCAGTAATACATTTTGTAAAGGATAGTCTTTGAGACTAAAAATAGAATAGAAAAAAACTTAACTAATCTAAACTGTTTGTATTTAAAATAATATATGGATGCTTTACTTTCCGCTTTATCGATTTAATTCGTTAAGGCCGCGTGTGAAATTTCTTATCGTTGATATCGACGGAAATAATGTTAAGAAGAAAAAAACTTAAGTGATTGATGAAAGATTAAGCTAACGGATTAGGAGTGAGAGATTGGAATCTCTCACTCCTTTTAAAAATATTTTCTGTAACACGGGCCCGATAAAGTTACAAACTATTATAATATTCGTATGCACCTTATAGAAAACCCTTATCCAAAAACACCATCATACAAGTATACAAATATAACATATACATATTATATTGAATGTAATATACATCTGACATCTGACACCGTTGTTCCTTGAAGTATAAATTCTTTAGAATTTATGCTCATTGCTGACACAGTGACACACTATGATAACTAATAAATTTTAAATTTAAGCACAGATATTAGTTTAAAATTTTTAAGTATAGTATATAGTTGAGCTCTATAGTCTGTATACTACTATATAGATACTCGAGTGCTCGTATATCCAAGGACAATAAGATATTATAATATATTAAACGAATGAAAAAAAATGGTTTTAAATTGTTATAATGACAACTATATTCGTATTATGCCACACACGCCGCTGTAAAAAATAGTATATAGTTTATTTATTATTTGCCATTTTCTTATCTCGACAGGAAAATGTATACATACACACAAACAGGATAGTAAATAATCGTTTTTCGAAGTAAATAATGAGTGAAAAATTTGATGACTATTGTTTTTTTTTAATCTATTTACATTTATTTTCTGACCTAAATGCGCAACGCATTGTAATTATTTCCATCAAAATGGTATGTGTTATAAATGTTATAATGTATCGCATACATTGATCAATTATGAATGTATAAATATTAAAATCGATATTAAATACTAATTATACTATCTATCCATATATTTTATATATAATTGTAGGCAGAAATATACTTCAAAACGTATTCTTCAACAAACACATTTTGAATTTAAATTTATTCATGTATACATAAAGCAAAAAGCAGTTGAAGAATTGTAAAGAATATTAGTTCCTGTTAACCCGCTGTCGAGTTCCATAAATTAAACCAACTGTTTAGTATATTAGTATATTATATTATAGCATACTCCAGCATTGGCTCACACAATCGGCTTAATTAAATCATATTATCAAATAATACTTAACAAACAATCAACTACAACTGCTCTTGACACTTTTAAACTTAATATTTGTAACATTGTAAGTAAAACAATTTCGGCACCTAAACTTAGTTGAAATATAATAATATATTAATATTATTAATATGTCAATATAAATAATTATGATGAATTAAAGTCTATCATTTTGTATATTATTATTTATTATATAATCTCGACAGACAGTCAAATGTTTTTTTTTATAGACAACGTAGGTAGACCGTAGGATAGGTTACGTATGTTGGTGTTGACACAGTTCTTTATTATTATAAGATAAAAATATTATACTATAAATTATAATAATATGTAAGTACAATATTACTATGTACCCAATATACCCATATACATAGTACATAATATATTTATATTTTCCAGCCAGTTTTAAAGATAAATTAATATTTCTAAACGTATGTATCTATAACTTTTAATTAAAATTTAACGTTAAGCGTTATCGATATTATACACGTACGTAGTTTGGCATTAACTCAAAAATGTAAAATTATAATCATTTCCGATTTGTTTATGTCCATAATTAATGCAGTAGATACAGCGATTGTTGTAATTTGTGTTTTTATTAAAGCTGCAAACGGCGTGATTTCTAAACGACAAATTTCAAGCTCCTACGAGTAGTGTAATATTGATCGATTCAAGGAAGTAGTAGAAACACACCGCTATCTATCGTCCTTGTCTAATATTCTAACATGACATGCTCGAGCAAAATAAAAAATATTTTACATATTATTATTATTTCTTACTTATTAAATTATTAAACATTATAATGTACTATATCAATTGTCAATAAATTAGAATAAACAAAAAAAAAACAAATACTATAATATTATGTGTAATATAAAATTGTTCATTAGATACACGACGATGTATTATAATATAAATAAATGAATCAAACAAGCCATCGATTTTATTTTTTAATTAATTTTTTTTAAAATTTTGAACCAAATTAGAATAGAAAAAAAGATTGGTTTAATTGTTTTCAACTTTAAATGTAAATAATAATACATAGTTATTTTATTTTAAACTACGATAATTGATTCCGATTTAATATTGCAGTATAGGTACTGTAATAATTACGTTGTGCGAAACCCTCTATAGTCTAGGACAAGTTGCGATCAATATATTTCTATACGAAGGTTCAACCGTAATGAATAAATTGCTTTTGAAAAAAACCAACAGCTGCAAACTGGATCCTACATATTATTTGTACTTTTATAAAACATTTTGATTTGCTTAATAAAACTATATTATTAAGTACGTATATGATATTATATAGACATTTCTTGATGTTTACCCGACGCAAATATGTCATCGTGAGATAAATATCTTTGTTATAGAGTGCCTATAAAGACTATAATATAGTATAAGTGTTTAACACTAAACAATTTATCGTAACATAAAGAAACCACAGCTCACTTGAGTAGGTTGTCGAAGGCTCTAGGGTCGTCATCCGGTATGTGAATCGGGGTGCCTTTTTTTGACCAAGGTTCGCGGAGCATGGCGTCGAACACCGGGTATTGACATAGCACATCTATATGCGCGGGAAACCTCCAACATTCTGGATCTCCAACTAAAAATATGACGTCACTGCCCGCTTCGTTGTTGTACAAGTTTTTCCACCTGAAATCGTACAAAACAATATAGAAATATAGGTATATAATAAATAATAATATATATATATATATATATTATATATGCGTATGTGCAGCTATGTATTTTACGGGCAAAGTATAATATGTATAGTTATACTGCACTATGGCCAAGGAAAGTCAATTTATTGTTATCGTTTAGTTAAATTTAGCGATCAGAGTAAGTAAAATTTACACATTGTTTGGACGTAGTGCATAATAACCAAATTTCAGTGAGCAAACTGTAAAGATTATAGGTACAGGCGGTACAGCTAGTACACTCAGATAATTTTCTGGGAATGCATTTATTAGAGTTCTGCGTAAAAATATTAATTAATATTTTTCAAATAATTATCATAAGATAGGTACCAAAAATATAGCAAGGAAAGCTAATATTTCACATTTATAGAGCATATATTTTTTTACTCATATTCTTTATGAATTTGTCTACAATGTTTTTAAATTGCGTAAAGATTAAATTTAATTTAAAATTTCATCTGTAATATTATTATTATTAGGTACTCATAAAATAATTCACATCATTTTAAAGTCTTTTTCTCAATATACTAAATTTTTAAATCGTATTCTTATTTGGTAATTTGTTTTTTATTTTTAAACATTTTTTTTTGTCATTTATGCAACAGAAAATATTTTATAATTATTTTTAGACTGATTGGACCGATAACAAGATTTTAGAATTTCAATATTTTTGAATTACTCTTTAATTAAACTTTTATAAACATTAGTCGGTCAATCGTTTTTTGTGCATAACTATTTTTTTCATTTTTATTGTATATTTTGTAGATACTTTATTTTAAAACATATTTGATAGGAATTATTCCTTGATTATTATACTACCAAATTATATTGTTATTTAGTTTTATTGTTGTTGAAACTTTTAGTTATTTCCTTACCGGCCACAGTTATGCAGAATAGGTACTTGAAATGTTTAAATATATAATTAACTTGATTTTTTTTAAATATATTTGAACCTAACTGCTTTTAGTTTTTAAACTTAATTTATATAGTCGATGCATTAATATTTCAATGACAATACTATTTTAACCAATAAATTATTAAATTTATATAGGTACAAAAGTTACACTAAACATACACATATTACCAATTATATTATCAATCACTGCAGTGTATTTCGAAAGAATTATTTTTACACAAATTATACGATTTAGTTATTATGTTGTTCAGAGCAAATAAAAGTGTTTATTCCTTAGAACATATTGCCCAAAATGTGAACAATGTCTGAATATCTTAGGTTGCTCGCAATATAATATATAAAACACAAATATTAAATATAGCCGCACGAAATCTCCCGTCAACTTTTGACTCTGCGACCATCGCGTATTATATTGTAGTAAAATATGTTATAACAGGTTCAAGGACCGCCGTCACGCCGGCGTTTCAATAAAAACGTATTCGTCATCGTCATAAGTAGAGTTATTCGGATTAAGTTTTTAACGATAAAATATAGAAAATATCGGAAGAAAATATTAATTATATTATTAGTGTATACACTAATATAATATAACTAAAATATGTCATAATAAAATACATGATTTATATAGGTACATCGAACAGCGTTCATCAATCACGGTCGTCGAGGTCGAGCGTACCATTGTCACAAATTAACAAATAACACTTTTTTTTATTACATACTTGTAATATTATTAATAAAACGATTAAAATTTAAAATATAAGTTCACGGTATATTTTTATTTATTATTAAATGTGATCGTAAAATGCTCTGCATTCTATACGCATAGAGCCATAGACCAATAAAATAGTATGCATCAACTATGCATATAGATGAAGTAATAACGCATGTACAAATCGTATTTCGGGTGTAAGTGCATAACAAAAGAATAATAACCTGCTCTTATTCGAGTGACTATTGATCAAGCACAAAGATTCTTTTCTACATTCCAATAAATCACGAGGAAAAACAATTAGGTACATCGATCAAGACTTAATGGAAAAATATACAAAAAAAAACCCAAAGTATTTAAGTGTAACATATTAATATTCTATAAATTATAGGTTATTAATATGCTATAATTTTACATTTGGACATTGATACTTGTTTTTGTACTTCTAGGATGAAATAGCCAATACTGTATTATGTTTTGTAAGACTCGGAAACAAGTCTAATCGCAGCAAATCACGGCCACACGTGTAAAAAATAAAAGAAATTACAAGTCGACAGAGTATAGTTTTTTACCAAACACGAACAATCAGACAATTGGAGGCTGGAGTTAGCGGAAGAATAGTTTATAATAATTTATAAAACGAGTGATGGGGGTTTTTTCTTTTACACATTGCATCGATTAAGTATACGTATTCAATAAACACGTCTTATTAATGTGCAGTTGTTATTATTACATACAAAAGGAATAAAGGATACTGTTCGTGATAGTGAAAACATCGAAATACATAATATAATAATATAATATAAATATAAATAAATTATGCACAAAAAGTCGTCTATACATTAACAGCGGGATACTTTTTTATTTCCCTATGCAATTATGAAAAAATTAATTAGTTTGTAAAAAACTATATTATATAATATGTATATATTACGTTCGTAATAAGCACCACTTTGTCGAATGTAGCCTCCGATTAATACAACACGACTCGAAATCATTGAAACGGTTAAGAGTAGTCGCGCGACAGCTATAATATTATAGGTATATACATGAACTGAATAAACTGCCGAAATCGTATATTATGTTAATGGTAGGTACTCATGCAATTTGCATGAGTAATTTTAAAATGACTATTTGATTTTAATACATATTTACAAATTTATAAATATAATATATTATAGTGCTGGACAACAATACTGTTGGAGCTGTATCATTATAATATTATGATTGAATAACGCAAGCGCGTCATAACTAGTACAAAACCTAAGTGGTTAGTATAGGATGTTTCAATAATACTTTAGTGGTTAAAGAAGATTTTGTCGTTGCGAAGAAGATAGTGAACCGTTTGATGATCTCCGCTAAGAAAGCGTACACTAATCGAAATCTTTAATATATTTCATCACTTTGATATACATTGGCTATAACACAACAACAGAAATCATCTAATTCTAAATGAAATTATTTTTTGGTAGACAGTTTGAAAGGTTAGTTTATATAGTTTCAGAAAACTACGTACACAGCATTAGCACACAAATTCAGAATGCAAAAATATCTTTCTGCATAATATATTATATTATGGTATAAGTGGTAAGACTTATGAGCAAAATTTGAAATCGAATAAACCTCAGAAATACCAAGCAAACTTCCCACGACACTTGACAAAATGTATAATATTTCGAACTTTTTCCAGGTAAATCCACTTGTGATTAACCTCATTTGGACAAAACCGTAGTAACTTTAATCTTAAGATTTTATTGCGATTATTATTACACGTAATCTATTTTTAGTTATAATTATCGTATTTTTTATATTCCTTATATTAGGTATACATAATATATATATATGTATTATAAATTTATACAGAATACTGCACCTTATCTAATTTCTTATTGATATAATATCGCAGAAGGAAAGATAATAACTGTATCATTATTCATTATTATAATTAAATGTACTAACTAAATTAATTCTAAAAATTAACATTATACCTAATATCGTTATATTTTTAAAATTATTTATATTTTATATTACAGTAGGCAAGACCGTATCTGGGAGGGAGTTTTGGGGGTTCAATCTCCCCCCCAAAAAAAAAATGTTGAAATGAATTTTATAGTATATTAAATTACCCATAAAATATTATAATGAAATTAGAACAAATTTTTTTTAGCTTA